>JAVYIG010010639.1:0-67466 GCA_035222895.1 Strongylocentrotus droebachiensis | reverse complement strand
TTGCCAGTTTTTGTTTACAGTAGATCGCTACCATAATGTATTTGATAAACTATTATTAGTATTATTATTTTTACTGTTATTTAATTATATTTATTATAATTGTTATTGTAATCATCATCATCATTATTACTATTATCATCGTCATCATAATCGTCACCCTCATCATCATAGTCATCATCAATATCATCACTACTGTAAAAATTTGTTTTTATAAAATTCTTGGCTTTGATTTTCATCATCATTATTGTCCCTTTTCTAAATCAAATAGACACCTCTTTGTCACTCTCATTTAAATAAGGTTTGTTTTCACAGACTACAGTACTGTACCAGACAGGTGCAAATATTCTCGTCAAAGATACTTCTTTAATCTCTCGAGATCATCTATTTGGGCTCGTACCTGATTTATAAATCCATTTTTCAGTCATGCGTATAGAACAAGTGTGAAAATAAAAGATGTGAGGTGAAGGAGAAACAATAGAAGAAAAAAGGTCATTTAGAATCTGGTTTTCATATTTCACGCACTACTTTAGTGATGTAACCGTTCTCAATTTGATGAACTGTGTTAAATGCAAGCACAAAAGCGGTTCCATACAGACTATACTTAATGTGTTTGTGTGGGCGAGTGTATTTTGTTTTAATGTTTAAACACAAATGTAATGTTCGCTGACATTTCATGAATGAATTACAATGGAAAAAATGTATTGAATTACATTCACAGAGCTATACAATGAGAGAAGATGAAATTAATGGGTCACCCTTTCCATTTGCTGAATGGTCTCTTGATTATTTCATGAAAACGTGACGCAAAGAAGAGCAAATCTCAATTTCAGCAGCGCCATTCATGCTGCCCCGATTTCCGCACGTTATAGAGACCCCATATCAGGGCAAGTATCTCCCCATTAGTGTTATTACGTTGCAGTCAAATCATGAATAATTACAGGACCTTTCTATACCTCGGTCGCATCGCAAAAAACTGGCTCCAAACTGGCTCCAAACCAACAAATCGTGGCCATTTGAAGGTAATATGATTTTCTTTTTTCTTTTGTTCTTCTTATTGTCGGTCTGAATATCTACCTATAGCATCTCAGTCAGACGATAGTAATTAATCAGACTTAACGTCATCTCGAATTAAATTTTAAAAAGGTGTATTGATTTCGGAGTGGGCGCTCTTTTTATAATGTCATTATCGTTATGCATAGAAAAATATGAATAAAAAAAAAGGATTGGTAATATTACGCCCATGTCAACGAATCTGATGTTCCAATGTCTTAATATATCTCTTGCACATTATAAACAATAGCTCGCTGTAACAGTTCAGACTCGAACCGCGAACCATGTGATCCACAGTCCGTTGACATATCTGCTGGGCTACGGCATCTCGACATCTCTTTCACAGGCTCCTTATATTCTATGTCGATTTATGAACAAAGAAAATTATTCGATGACAGCTTTTTAAGACGCAGATCTTGCGAGGGGTCTCGATGACGAAAAACAGATTATGGAAATCGTGTTTGGCGTTGATTTTCTTGTTGACCTATTTATATATCATTTGGTTATCCATAATTTTTGCGGTCGAGGTCCTAAGCAAGCTGTATTAAATTTAAGTCATTTCAGTTGGTTGACTGACTCACATTCATTCCACTACTTTTGTTATATTTGTTACTCCTCAGCCATTACGACCATGCCTGGCCAGCTCTCTCTCTCTCTCTCTCTCTACCTTTCTCTCTCCTTCTTGACTATATGTTTCTCTCAATCTCTCGGTTTCTCTATGTTCTGTCACTGTCTTCCTCGGCATAACCTCACTTTCTATCTTTATTCTATCTCTCTTAACTGTCTTCATCTCTCCGATTTCTCTCTCTCTCTCTTTCTCTCCCTCTCTCTCGCTTTCTCTCTCTCTTCCTTTCTCTCTCTCTCTTTCTATCTCTCATTCTCTTTCTCTCTCTCTCACGTCATTGCGTTCTCTTCTTGTCTCCCCCTCTCTTTCTCAACCGTCTTTCCATTTCCATTTCTGTTGAAATCTCACTATCTCTTTCTTTTCCTCATTTCTTCTTCATTTCTTTCCAATTTCCTTGGCATTCTCAAGAGCATTTTTTTATTGTGGTCTGACAACTTTATTTTTACTCTAGTGCTGTGACTTAAAAGCATAAAACCATTTTCATTGATTGGTTGAAATTGTTGCCCACATTTTCAGTGTATGTTGAAACTCAGTTCACTCGATACATGCAATCAATAAATACATGACGAGGAAAAGATTCTCTTTTTAGATCTCCGAGATTTGTTTCTTCCAGTAATGATTGTTTTATCGTCACGGTATGTGTTCAGTTTCCCGAAATGCCTGATTTTCGTACTTGCGATGATAGCATTGTACCTCTTGCGAGATCGTACTCCCCCGCTGAGAGGTCATTTCTTTGAAGTACTGATTTTGGCAATTTGTTCATGCGAATCTATCAATATCTTCTCTTCAATGTTGAATTCAATTCGATTCAATTTATTTCAGTGTAGATTGTTTATTAGAAATACATAATAGTAGTCCAGGGACGAGTTGCACAATGTTTACAATGTAAAAATGGTAATAAAATAGGATAATATATTAAGACAAATAAGAACATTAATAAGGAGTTGAGTTACATTAAGGGTACAAATAAAAATCACACTTGCGTACAAATAAACAAAATATTCATCATATTGCAAAGTAGAAGCAAAACAGAAGCAAAAGATCACTCAATTATTTGGCTGAACATGAGGTGATGTTTCATTGTAATACAGTATAAAATACAAATTATTTTATAATTACTTTTTCCAAGGTTAAGAATTATGTGTGACTCAAAGCGCAATTTTGGATTTTAGAAAAATGAGACAGAAACTATATTTTTGTAATAGAAACTTATTATATTCAAGAGTGAATTACCACTTGATAGTAAAACATTTGTCATTGGAATCTATTGGATCTAAGATGTCGGTACAAAGAAATAAAAGTGAGAAAATCTTATTTGATCTTTCATATACTTCAAGTTTTAAAATGAACGTACACAATCTGAATAGATGAGCATAGATAGCTGTTTGAAAAATGTAAGAGAGGAACGAAATTTTTCGAGAACTGTTGATATACTTTTTCATTAACTGAAATTAAACGAATTATCACATATATATCGGATTACAATTACGCGTTTTACCGAGTCATAATTAGTCGAGGCGCCTCTTCTTTTTTTATCCTAGCCATTATTATTCATATTAGTCCACAGTGTGTTTATCAAACTGTTCCTACCTCAAGGGATTTTGTCTAATTCATGCATCATGATATGCAAACATTTTAGGTGAAATTTATCTCAAAAAGGCTTTACACATCCTACAAGGTCCGTGATGATTTTCTCAAGGTGTTTTCCAAGGCGTATCCAGGGCAGAGGGGGCAAACGGTAAACCCCCTGTCTGAAGGTAAAAACATATTTAACAAAAATCAAGTCAACATGCCATTAGTCTGTGGCACACGGGACGGGCATACCCCGCTGGCGTTGCAAGACTTGTTGAACGGGGACACAGACACGGGGGAGGGGGTGGGTGGGTGTGAAACATAAAAACACTGAATGACGTAGTTACATACTCACACACACAACACACACACGCACACTTGTTCACGCGGTCGGTCATAGAGTTAAGGTCGATGGGTGACTTTTTTTTTTTAAGTAGATGAGCTGGGGAGGGTCATGCCCCCTTGAGCCCCCTGGATACGCCTATAAGGCTACCCACACAAATTCATCCCGTACCAACCCCTCTAACTGGTCAAAAGAGGACCCCCCCCCCCACCCCCGTTATGAGATGATGGATACGCCATTGGTCATGATAGTGTGGTTTCTACCAGTTTGGTGGAGGATAGTCGTATCAACGCTACAGTTATATCCTACCGTATGCTGGTCTTCATTGTCATAGACCTGCGGCGATATCACAAGATCTAAACGCCTACATATCCGTTTGGTCGTACCCATTTCAATTCGCTAAAGTATCTTTGTGGTACCATTGGTCAGTCTATCTATGTGATTGCAATGATTACCTGAAAGTAATACAGGTGCATATCAATGATTAATTAAGTAAAGATAGACAGGAGCCCTGAGGATTGACCTGTTCAAGATACCAATTCAAAATACCGATCAGGTGACCAACTGGAGAATAAAAAGTTGCAATTGTCTCATTTTGACCAGTGATTCCCTTTTAAGATTTAATCTGTCGGACAATGCCTCTTCTTTAAGGCCTTTGCACATGAGCTTTATTGCGCAAGATCTCATGCGAACTATTTCTAGCACAATATTAAGGAAAACATACTTCGGGGTAGAGATATTATTCTAACCTTATACACTGCATTTTCCAATTAAGAAATTTAAAGTAGTCGCCGAGCTGAATCCCTATTACTTTTAAGGCAACAAACACAGATGTAGATAGGACACGATAGAAAACCAGCAATATCAATATCCATGTGCATCTCCTTATTAATATGCAAACATTGACAGTGACATATGACATAATCTGAACAAGATTTCGATAGTCAATACAATCAGACGATAGAATATTTAGATTGCCCTCGAAAATCTCGGCATTTCAATAAATTTCAATTAAAAGGATTCTGGTCGGAAAGCGAACAAGGTATAGGATTGGTATTTAAACGAGGTGCATTTTATTCACCCCCTCCCCATTTATTCTTCGTTTAAATCTCTGATGTCCCCCATCAGTGGCGTAGCTCGGGGAGGGGGTGTAGGAGGATAGGCCTTAAGGATCTCCACCCCCCCCCATAGATTAGACGTCAAAAGCAAAAAAGAACACATTTAATTTAACTTTAGAAATGCATTGTGTATTATATCTCTTCACAATCTCACAGAAACTTGATTCTTCGACAGTTATGTTAACATTCAATAACATATACATAAAAGGAAATTATGGGAAATTACTTAATATAATATATACAAGGTGAATGTATTTTGGCTTCCTATTTAGGAGAAAGGGAAAGAGAGAGGGGGAGAGAGAAGGGGATCAAAGAGGCGCTGGAGGAACAGATTCTATTCAAGGGTATAAATACTCTTGACAAAAACAAAAATTGTAAAAGGTTGATCGTACTTTCCTTGCTTGCTCATTAGCACAATGTTCGTGTTAGCAATTTTTGTTTACTAAAAAAACACGTTCAAAATATAATTGGTCTGGAAATTCCTCTAACAAATACAAACTCTTGATTCAAACGAAAGGTGAATTCTAAGCTTGATAATCTTGAATTGTATCTCAACCTTGGATTCAGTTCCGAAATGCATGAGCAAAGCCGAGTAAGAGAATGAAATCATGACAATTGATTGTACTCAGACATATTTCTGAGTTTACACAGCCAAGGGAAAATTGTATTTCATTTTGCTAGGAGGCTTTTCTCCTTTCCCGAATCCCTAATAGAAACGAATTACCCCTTTTAGTTGAGCATTTCGTGCACAACGAGATAAACTGGGTTATTTTCGATGCTATCTTTCCACCAAAAATGTTTACCTATTCACTTTATTCCCAGGCTGTAGTGGAACGGTTTTCTCCTCACCAACACACGGCGGACGTGGCGTAGAATATCAAACCGTCGTCGGTGTTTTAGAGGCAATATACACGTATTTTTTGGTAATGGGTTGGATCAGGGAAAAGGGTGCCTTGAGAGGGGCCGAATATGGACGCGCAAATATTATCTTGGGCGCGCGTTGTCGGGGAAAAAGTATGTCTTGCTCTTCAATAATAATTGGTAATGTCTCTGTTCATTTCTTGACAAACAGGGACAATAATTGAAAATCAGTCTTCTTTCTTCGAAACACAACCATTCCAATTCATGCTCTTATATGTTATTCACCCGAATCATGTTTATACTCTTTTAGCAGAAATAGAAGGTTGCGGGGTAACGAGATATTATCATGATGTTTCTTAATTATATTTGCTTTACAAAATTTGGGTAGATAAAACTCAGTACTTATAAGACATTACAAAACGAATTTCAGCAAATGCTTCCCTCATCTATCACTTCAAGTCTTGCTATTCTTATAACTTGTTCCGAACCTTATACATGTACATATTCATGTGTGTTAATTTTGCTCATAAGCAGAATGCTTGCTTGTGAATGGGTTATTTTGATTTAAAACCATGACCGTCGTATTTTATTTTTTGTTTTGTATTAATACTGTTGCTACTGTCGTGTTGGTGAAGTACAGAAAGCTTTAATTATATTATTTAAGATCAGCTCGTTGTGCTACCTGCTCCACCAAAGAGTTTCACTCAGGAAAGTTTAAAAGTTCCAATCCTTTCATTGAGAGAGTAGACATAACAACAAGGAATGTCTTCACTACAACGTTTCATGATAATAATCAATAATAATTGCCGCAATAATTGTCATTTATAGCTGCTCTCGGTCTTCATGGCACAAATTTCACCCCAAATATAGACTGTCACTATTTGCGACTTACATTGCGGTGTGGCAGTGAACGCACAACTCCAGCAACTTAAATCCGTGAGCGCAACTAAGCGTTGGTCACATCCCACCGTGCGTGTTTTTACTCCGTACGGTTTTTGGGGAGGCCACGGCCGCCACGTTTTCTGAAAACGTAGGGAGGGAGTGGCAAAGGCAGGGAGGGAGTACCGGCAAAGCACGTCACACGCACGGTGTAAGTACGTGGCCCGTACGCCACGCCTGGCCTAGAGCGGTTGCGTGCATCGTACGTTGCGCACGTGGTAAGTGCGTTGTACGTGCTTACATCGTACGGTCTCCGTGCGGTTGCCACGTTATCTTACGGAGGCCGTACTTACACGTGTTGCTCACGTACGGTGTCCTTACTCACTCGCACGTTGTAAGTGCGTGCACGTACGAAGAACTTGGTGAGTCGGGGTATGTCGAAGTATATAGGACGACATTCCCATTTTCTCTAGAAGTCCCAGCTGCTGCTGCCTCCTCAAGATGCCGCCTATTCCACTGCAGAGACTCCGGGTTCTGATGCTGCAAGAACACCTTCAAGTGGCAGTGCATGAGCACGACGTGATATTACTTGCATTGATACGGGAGAGAGAGAGGCAACAGAGATGCCGACGCAGGAGATGGTGGGTTCGCCCATGGATCAAGAGGAGGAGGCTTTTCGGGCAGTACGAAACGTTGTTCCAAGAGCTAGAGCGTGAATCGCGGGGGGACTATGTCGGATACATCCGAATGGACCCCAATCTCTTCGCCGAGCTCCTGCTCCGAGTGACCCCTCGAATCACCAAGTGCCCAAGGTGTGTGTCTTCATTTTTGCCATAACAAATTCTTGGTTTTGCTTTGTATTTGCTTTAAAATGTACGACTTCCGGGTGGCACACAACAGCATATCCACGTTCGTGCCGGAGGTCTGCACCGCCATCTACAAGGAACATAAGGCTCTTCCTAAGACGCACGCGTGTTCAACGAGTCCACCCGCCGGGGGGCACTGGAGGACAACACCATTGGATTCCCAGCACCGGATTCAACTTTCCCTACTTCATCGTAGGCGAGGATGCTTTTCCCCTGCGAAAGTGGCTCTTGAAGCCATACAGTCGCCGTGCCATGACCCACAAAGAGAGCGTGATGAACTATCGGACCTCTCGGGCCCGTCGGGTTGTGGAGAACGGCTTCGGGATATTGGCTCACTACCCTGCTGTTGGAGCCTGACAGGGTGATTCGCGTTGTGTTGGGCTGCCTCACCCTTCACAATTGGCTGCGAAAGCGCCGGCCCGGACTACAGGACCTTAATTTGGACCACGAGGATGAGGATGGCAACGTGGTCCCCAGGGCCTGGAGGGAGGATGTGCAGATGACCGAACCCAACCAGATGGTCGGCCAACGGGCCTCAAGGGAAGGGAAAACCCTGGGAAACTTATCGAAGAAGACCGGATTGACCGAGAAGAACTCAACCAGGCGCTCCTCCTGTTTCGCCGAGAACGAGCAGTTGGCCTTTTCCTTTATCACACCCTTTTCATGTGAACCCTTCTCCGATCCACCAGCAGCACCCTCCTCATGATCAGACGCTTTGGCGTCACCATCTGACTCTTTTTCGCTCCTCCTCTCCTCTTCCTCTCTGGCCCTCTCATCTTCCGCGGCCCGTTTCTGTTGGGCCTCTCTGGCCTTCTTATCCGCTGCCTTTTGAGCTGCAGATGCAGCTGACCCCTTATTCTGTGTCTTCTTCGGCGCCATCTTGGAGACGAAATGTTGGCACTCTTCCGTCGGCTCGGCTTTTGTATACTGCATAAATCAGTGCGCACAACGTGCGTTGTAAGTGCGGAGCACGTGCTTACTCGGTACGGTCCACGTGAGTTCTGCGTGCTCATTAGGAAGTTGAACTGGGGAAGTGGCGAGTAAGCACGGACCACGCGCTTATCACGTGCGCAGCACGCACGTGCTAAGTGCGCCTTCCGTAGAGCAAGTGATCGTGGGAAACAAATTTAAAAACGCACGGAGTCAGTGCGTTGTGCGCTCGTTGGCAGTACCGGGCACGCACGTCACGCGCACTGGGGGTAAATCGGTAGCCCGAACGCAGCGAAAGTTCCTCGTGCACTTAAAGTGCTACGGTGTGTCTGCGTGCTCCCAAATCCGTACGGAGGCGGTACTCACCACGTACCGATACCCAAATTTTGCCTACGTTTTTTGCACGTAGACAGCACGCACTTGCAAGTACGGCGGGATGTGACCACCGCATAATGGATTAGAACATGGCAGAAATCAATACGTCAGACTCCGTAAATACGCATAATAGCCATCATCTATTAGTGTTCTTACACCCTTTGATTGCAAATAGACAGAGGCTGGACAAATATAGACTGGGGCAAAAAATCAACAGATTAATAGTGGAAGCTCCCTTGGAAACCCACAAACAAACATTATCATGGAAAATGGAATATTTTGGGAGGAGATATTACTAGAATGATGGAAGATTGACAGGAGAGGGTGAGCGTGACTGCGCAACAGCACGACTACGACTGCCCTTGTGCTATTACCTTCTGAAACATATTCCTGCAGATGTTGCTACTGTTCCTGCTACTACCCTACTACTACTGCTACTCTACTATAATAACTATAACATTCTCTTCACCTTTTCCGAGGGAATTGATTATTCCATTTCAAATACATATACATAATTTATAGACTATTTACAAAACAAGTAAAATGAAACATATGAATTACATACATGATCAACATAATTTCTTAAAATGATCATTATAACATTTCTATTACTTTCTTAACTTCTTCATTATCGAAGTATCTTACATTTTGTCTTTGTATTTCAAATAAAATTTAAATGGTGAAATAAAATTATTTATTAACCTCTTTGAATTGGTTGGTACTTCCCCAAAGTTCGATTTACGTAATCTTTGTATATAACCAGTTGTGCATAATTTATCAAAAAATTAAGTAAAGTAAATTTTCTGTTATTTATTTATATCCAATCAATAACATTTTCACATCAATTTCAATTTCTATTTTAAAGATGAAATATATAATTCTTGAGAAAATTTTCCAAAAAACTCTTAATTTCTTGCAACGAAATATAGAATGCTCAATAGTTTCTTTTTCACGACAAATTTCCCATTCGTTAGACTTACGACTTTCCATGTACAGAGATTTTCTTTAGGCAATATCCTATACGAATTAATTTGAAATCATATTGTTTGATATTATTGTCTCTTATCTTATTAAATTTGAACTGAAATACATCTTTCCGAACAAATGCCTATAATAATAATAATAATGATAGTAATAATAACAATAACAACAATAACATTGATACAAATTATATTGTTTAAAATTATTATCATTCTTATCATACAGGGAATAATAATGTAAATATCACGTCTCTTAACACACTTCCTAAGTGTTATGAATACTTAACCTATTCTAGACTAAGATGGCAATTACCGTTTTCGGCCCCACGTAGGCCTACTAAGTTAATTATTTGATGATGATGAACAATTATTGCTGGCTACACTGCATTCCAAATGGAGATTACCTGTTGATATATTTTACTTTTTGCAGTAGCTTTCTTTTCTCGTATTGCTCATCTTTACCTATCTTTCTTTCCTTCTCCCCTCATTTCCATCTCTTCTTCTTGCCTTTTTTCACGTTCTTCACATTTATGGCATTTGCTCAGACCCTTGTAATTTAAATTGAAGCTGTAAACAGTGAAGAAATCGACATTTTAGGGGAAAAAAGATATTGCCGAGTGCAGATGTTCGCTTCATCTCTATTTCTTGTCTCTCGTACGTGCCTCGTCAATTCGATGTACTACTCAGTGGGTTTCTAGCAGACGATGTGATCAAGTTACAATCGATACGTCTCAATCGTTTCCCCCATCAACTATCTTTCGGGGTATTGATTTTTGTGAGAGTCTCGAGTCCATTTTGTTTCTGTTTCATCTATGTTTATACCATGTTTAAATGTGTTTAATCTCAGGGGCATATTCGAACGCTTTGTCAATAAAGGAATATGAATCCGACATTTTACATTGTTTTATAAGCCCTCTAAAAGAAAGTTGACTTTCTTAACTCTCGTAGCACACCAATCATTACGATTACCATTACAGGCGATCACAAGAAAATCGTTACACGGTCCTTTTTGGAAAACATCTTTAGCGTCTAATACTTGCATGTTTCGAATCAACTTCAAATCTACATTGTGTTCTCAGTTCTTTTTTTGGCTTCTTATTTCTATTACCATTTTAGTCTTATGTCTGTTTCTCTTGACCGACACTTGCGATCTCGATAAGGACATTTCAATACACTTTAACTGGGACTTAGTTTAATCCGCGCCACTAATGTGCATTGGCAAGGCATTCATCTTCATTCGCCACGTCCCACCCAGGTGTAGTTAATGGATACCTGGTAGAAAATTATTCAGGGATGATGTGTTAAAGCCAGGGTTATAATAGTAATCTGTATGCGCATTGAGCATCCGTTAGGGCGGATATGTGCAATACGATTATCATTTTTATTATATTTTTAATAGTTCCAAGAGGACATTACAGTTGCATACGATGATTCACGTACGCGATGTTTCACACTCATTAGAATAAGAATTGAAAACATTCAGACATTTCAAAATGTAAATTAAAATATTTAGAATTGTTTTTGATCACCTCACTTTATGTATCTATGGTAACCATGGTAACCGATGTGACCTGGTCTTTTAAGAAATCACTTATGTGTGATATTGGTCATCGTCACGGTCATTTAATCCATCGTGTCACGCTCTAATATCCTCGTAGCAACGGATGCGATCCGGGTTTGGTCTCGATGGATGCTAATCCGTCAATCATCATCATCATCATAGCAACAAAGAATCTCAGAGCAATAAGGATCATCTTAGGAATTAAAACGAGTATATATTATTGGTGAGTATTAGTGTACTGACCGGCCAGAGTTATGTTTCATATATTTGTATGAGGTCAAGGTGTAAATTAAAACAAGACGAGGTTTATGGTGGTGTCACCAATCACCATTGAGTATTGCGAAGGTGTGAGTGATTCATTTAAGGAATGGAAGATATTGCATAGTAAATCAGAAAGATACGGTTCAATATGAAAAAAATGATTTATTCAAAATAACAAACAGAGATGAGTTTGGCGGTTAGGGGTAGGGGTTCAAAACGCAACCCTCCCTTCTCCTTCCAACTGAACGAATCTGGCAGGGCCGACTACAGTCCAGAAATATTGTTTCTAGATTTTAACAAAATAATAACGACGGGATAAACTTTAATACACCCACCCTTTTCCCCCCTCGCTCATTCTGTGTATTTTTACATCGAGACTGCTAAGTACTTCACTTTCACATTTAGCTATTTATTATTACAATCTACAAAGTATCAATTAGAATAGTGTGTAACTAAATACGATTCGTCCTACATGGGCTTCTCATTTCAAACAATCAGACGAATCACGTAAACTCGATACTTTCTGTTTCAAAGCTTTCTCACTGTCTCACATAATTTGATGTCGGCGCTGTTTGAGAATCAGACAAACAATAAAGGGTCTATCTATTTCTACTTCCGATCTACTCTCTAGGCTATTATGGGATTCAGAGTCTTCTAGCGTATCATTGGCATGAATCAAAGAGAGAGTGAAAAGATGTCATGATCATTGTCATAAATAGCTGAAATATCTTACAAGTCTCACCTCTAAACCTTGAACCTGTATGTATTCGTTTACCAAGAACACGAAGGCATCGTGTAGCATATTTAAAGATTCAAATTGTTTGCCTGACTGTATTTCATATAACCTTATCATACCCGCGTCATTCTTGATAAAACATCATTTTGGGAATGTAAAAATACCAAAAAAATAAAATCACCCAAAATTGTTTTGGCACGCAGAATTCTGGTCCATATCAAATCGCCGTTTTGCAAAATAAGAATGATTCCACCTTTGACATTTATCATTAAAAGGCAAAATGTTTCGGTAATGAAAAGAAGATGAAGAATATTTTCATCTTTGAGACGATTCGGCAAATATATTCATGTAGCAGACGTCATGCGATGCGAGTGGAATAGGCAATGACAAAGATATTGAGGTTCTGGAGGGCAGGAGAGAGATAGCTAAGAAATCAATATTTCTTGAAATCTAACGATTTGATTTGATTTTCTGGAGGAGTTGGACAAACATATCACGGATAGAGCGCCGTGGGTTTGGAAGCCTGCATGCTAAAATAAACAAAAACGATATATTTCCGAAATTGATATATTTCGCATGCGGGGTGTTTACCGAATTAGGAGTTTGAACTCGCTGATATTTGATTTTTATATCATCGTGATCATAGCAATAGATGATGATTATAATTTGTGATGAATTTAAATGAGAAAAAAAAAAATCCAGATTCCATACATATATGGAATGGGTTCCGGTTCCGGTGTGTATGATATCTTCTGATAATATAATGTTTTGTTTCACATGATGTAACAAAGATAGCTTTCTCTACTTTTTGTACAATTTTTTTTTCTTTTTCCCCTTCCACAGGGTCCCTTTATTACATAATATCACTCACTTTTGTGTATACAAGAACAGATATATACATGCAGAATTTTAAAATGATATTCGTGGCCAATAAAAATATTATAAGAACATACATTTATAGATATCATTTGCAAATTGTAGTTCATTTTCAAAATATCACAGATTTACTAGGCAAAATAATTTAGAAAAAACAAAACGATCAGAAAAATTTGTGCAATTTGGTCCTCAATATTATTGTGATATTCCCGAAAATACAATTTTTTTCTTTATTTTGACATCCCATATAATGCAAAGTCTCTGTGAAAGATTAAATAAGTTGTATCGTAATGAGGAAAGTGTTCATTAATAAAGAAATGTTACGGGGCCATCGTGAACGTAATTTTACCCTACATCACGAACTTTAAAAAGTGGACACTAAATCAATTTCGGACAAGCATTACCGAATTTTCTTGTTAACTGATATTTTCCTCATTTTTAAAATGTTTATCCGTTAATCCTTTCAAATTTAATGCACTTTTGGGGTAAAATAATTCACTTCATTAGCTTTGAAAAAATAGCTTGCCGATTTTAGATAACGGTAGAAGGGTGATTCGCTGTAACCTGCATTGATGATGTTTCTTTAAAGAATAACCTTTAATGAAAGCATAGGTCATCCGTTTGTCTTTCACTTAATACCAAAAGATTGTAAGAAAAACCCAAAATCAGAACCGAAAACAAAAAATGAAAAATAAAAGCGACCCGGCTAATTGTTTTTTACTCCAAAAATGGATAAAAGTGATAATAGCTCCGAACAACTGATTTCCAATCATTCCTGAGTACTGATTTTTATCAATCGTTGAACTTCTTTACTTTCTCGAGAAAACTGCCCCCCCCCCCCCCGGTCCTTTACCAATCTGTCAAAGCTTCTACATAGAGGCGCTATCTCCGATTTGACATGGATGAATTTTTTGAAAGAGGGGGATTAAGAAACCTTCATGCAATTGAACATGTTGCCTCATCCCACAAGACCTTTTCTTCAAAGTCCGATCTGCAAACACGGTCTCAACAAATAGCTGGTTGCAATCAACCTCTAAGCTGAGAGAAGATATCATGATGTATAGATACATAAATACTAGCCCTTTTTCTGAGAATTGTCTTACATAATGTTTTTGCTGATTTTCTTGCCGTGATTGCGATAGGCCAATATAAAATATTCCCCGTGAAATAAAGGTCGAAGTGAAACCTTTGCATTTTTCACCCAAGTGGAAAAATAATGAGCATAAATAGAAAGTAGTGCCAAGGGCATCGATGGAGAAAACATTGATTACAAATTAATAATCATGAAGCATAATATAACACATGTTGTACGGCACTTGAACCGTTTATTAGCTATCTTTCGCATCGCTCCGCGTCATTTGATCTCAGATTAGAGAGGCGCACTTTGTAATAGACTGCCCGGAACTAAAAATTTGTCATAAAATCGATGATTTATACACTGCTAACAGACAAATCAATGCTAGTTAGAGATCAGATGATGAAACTAAACGAGAATCGCTCGAAAATGATTTTCTTAAAATTGGTAGCAACGCCGAGGATAATTAATGGTATAAGATGACGCGGCAAGAAATAATTTTACCCGAGATGCATAGACCCGTTTACATAGCCTTTTCCTTCTGTATTCAGTCCGTTATTGGAGAGTGTCGTTCCGTTATAATTATGCTGATTGCTAAAATGGCCTTAACTCGTAGTGAAAATGATTGGACGTATATATCGCCTTTCTGGTCCTCGCTATCGAATTACATCTTTATTATTATTATATCAAATATTCCTGTACTTATGAGGGGGAAGAGGAATGGCTATAAATTGGACAAAATATTAATGATGACATTAGGTGTTCTTGGAGGCACATCATGACCTATACTTGCTTACTTTTGTATGGCTGTCATTGTGCTATAATGCTATTCGTAAGGTACTTTTACCAAAATTTGATGCATGAAATGAGTTTGGTTAATAAACTATAAAATAAAATCAACCAAACCAAATTTGCCAAACTACAAAATTAACCAAATGTAGTCAACCTACAACATTATTTGAAACAATGTATAGTTATTATATCAAGTGAATATCATTGAGTTGTTTTAGTATTTTCGAGTACTAACGACGAAACCTTCATAGATTGCAATGTAAGCTAATGATCCATGACTCCCGTACTTGATTAATGTATATTTACCATTTTCCATTTTCTCCGGTCTCTAAGAATGATCGTGAATGGAGACACATAAAAGAGAGAAAGAGAGAGAGAGAGAGAGAGAGAGAGAGAGAGAGAGAGAGAGAGAGAGAGAGAGAAATAAGGAGAGAGAGAGAGAAAGAAGGAGAGAGAGAGGGGACGGGCGGGGGTTATCGTGAAAAATAAAGAGAGGCAAACAAAGAAAGTTAGATTTAGCTGTACTTTTGTGAACCTCTGCTTATCCCATTAGTCTTATCTCTGCAATTGCATGTATCTTTTTCTCTTCTCATGCCTACATTTCCAATATCTTATATGCGTTCACTTTCTCCCTCTAATTTTTTTCTCTCTAGGCTTTTTATAACAACCCCGTCATACCTTTGACTTTCCTCACCTCTCCCCCCCCCCCTCCCCCACCCACCCCTTTTATCTCTCTCTCTCTCTCTCTCTCTTCATCTCTTTCCTTTGTCTTTCTCTTTATCACTCATTCCCTTTCTCTCTTTGGCTCTTTGGCTCTTGTCTCTTCCTCTCTCTCTCTTTCTCTCTCACCAGATAATTTGACATAGCGCAGTATTATGGCCGATAGGCTTTTGTTACCATTTTGCTGCGTCTTAATTTGATCAGAGTTTGTTTTGGAAGTGCCAATCACAATTAATGAAACTGTATCTTATATCCGTCCGTACTCAATCCGAATTACTTTTATGAAACGCTACATGCTTATTATCTGAGGGGCGTATAGCGAGGGTCCAGCCATGGGGTGGGGCGGGGGCACTGGTGTTAGGGAGAAAGGCGGGAGGGGGCACCAGTCCTACTGGTTTTAAGACTCATGTTTGTGCAATAATTTTTACGCGGTCAATTTATTACACTACCTGGAATCCTAACTTCAAAGCTGGACCCAACACTATGCATGGCCCTAATCCTAAACTATGACTACAACCCTAACCCAAAACCTTACCCAGAGCGATTGTAGCGCAGGAAAATGTCGAATCATTGTTTTACTATTAAAGAGGATGGTGGCAACAATCTACAAATAAACAAACAAACAATCAAACAAAACCAACAAAAAAACAACAGAAAAGGCAATGGAATGATGGAAGGATCTGGAAAGCGCTCATATCTTTATGTGTGTAATGCCCCCACCCCAAACTCTTTCTCTCTCTCTCTCTCTCTCTCTTGCTCTGTTGCTATTCGATTTGGGGCTCGTATCGCCCTTGCCCCCCCCCCTGCCCCTCCGTAGCTACGCCTTCATTGTGACCTACCTTTGTTTTTACCTGGATCGACCACAATGGTATCACTGGATCGATAATTGAAATCGTTGTCCTTGGAAAAGAAACATTTATCTCATAATTCGTGTCATTTATTCTTCTTAAACAGTCGTAATTTGGAATAGAGACGATTTTCGTAATTTTAGAATAATCATTAAATATTTCAACAACAACAAAAAAAATCGTTTAATGTAAAGAAAATGGTTTTGCCAAAGAGCAAACTTTCAGAGTTTTGTTAAAGGGGCTCATCGCAAAGGGTGAACTAGATGTGTGTCTGAAAGGAAGGGATGTACAGCTAAACTTAACAAGAAAAACACGTGTCTACAAATTTAACTGTTTATATTTTGAAAGTTAGTACTTTGGTTTCTCCATGTTTTGCGCTTTAAAAATTGGGTTGCACTTTTAAAAGTTTTTTGTCATCCATACTTGATAACCGGATATTATGTTCTAAAGTTGTTTTTGTAACTTATTGCTGAAAGTGCACGGTATTAACTGCTCGAACTTTCATGATCCGTCGAGGATGGTTTAAAGTTAACCAGGTAATATCATTCAATTCTGATCAGCAGACCGACAAAGAGGTGACGTGAAAAAGATAAAGGAGAATAAACCAAAATAAAACTGTTCGCTGAATATTTCCTTTTATAAGCTATATACACTGCCCCAAAACGACACAGTTTATTTATGAATAATATTCACGACCTTTTGACGGCTCTTTCTCCCACCATCTTTATTTCTTTTGTTCATTTTTTCCTTTTCAATTGAAAGACATCTCACATTTTATTGTCTCTAGGGTCGTCACATAGCACGCTTAATCAAAACCACCGTCCCGCGGGCTTTCTCTCGCCTTGCCCGCCCCGGTTGAGATTTGATTGCTTCGTACAAAAGCGTTTTAACAGTTAGCCACGAGCAGACAGGTGTGTTTATCGTTTTTCTCATTTTTATCTTCTATTTCTCTCCGTCTATATTCCCTCTCTTTTTCTCTTTCTCTGTCTATCTTACTTGTGCTATCTCTCTCTCTCTCTCTCGCTTTCTGACCTCGTGTCTTTGTGACTCTCTCTCTCTCTCTCTTTCTTTTTTCTATTTTTCTATGTCTGCATATCAATTCTTTATCTCGCTCTTCTCTGATCACCCTTTTCCCAACAAGCTTGCTTTAACTCTTTCAATAATTACTCTCTCTCTCTCTCTCTTTCTAGATATCTCTTCCTTTGTATCAATATTGATTTTTTTTCCATTGTGTTTGACGTGAAATGCTTATGTAAATATTTCTTTCTTCTCAGTCCCCCCCCCCCTCTCTCTCTCTCACTCTCTTTCTCTTTGTCTTTATTCATATTTCGTTTGATCCTTTTCTCTCTTTCACTTTAATGCGAAATGCACACATATCCCAACTCTCTAAACTTTTTTTCTTTCTTTCCTTCTTGCTTCATTTCTTTCTTTCTTCCTTCCTTCATGTATTTCTTTCTTTATTTCTTTATTTTTCTTCTCTCTCTCTCTCTCTCTCTCTCTCTTTCTCTCTCACACTCTCTCTATCGCTGTCTATCTTTTATCTATTTCTCTGTATCTCCTCTGTCTGTCTCTATTTATAGTCATTGTTAGTCATGCTTTGCCTATCTCTCACCCTCTCTTTAGGCGTCTCTCCCTTGCTAGTTTATGTTTCAATTTATCATGGGAAGGTATATAGAGGGCATTCGTGGCATTTGTGGATCGTCGGAGACAACAGCACGTAAAGAGATATTTTAATTACCGGGCCGACTCGCACCCCATGCCATCTTATTTTCTCGCCTAGACAAATGTGCCAAGAAGTCCTACTGATATGTTATTGATTCCACCAAACAAAAGTATAGCGTCCAAGTTAAGGGCTTAAAGAAACGCGAAGAATATAACTCAAGCGCCGCCGGGTATGAGACGAAATATACAAAGGTAGATTGAAATATACGAAGGCAATTGAAACAAAAATAAAGGCTATACGGTGGGCGTACGACGTCAAGAGTAGGCCTACTTATATTTGTTTGAAGAAAGTTAAATTGAGTGACAATGCGAGAGGTAATAAAGACAGGTGTGTGATTTTTTTCTGAGCTATGTAAACATTAATATTGTTTCATAAACACCGAGGGAAATACAAAATAAATAATTGGAAAAGATAGATATACGATATTGGATCAGTCTACTTCGACAAAAAATCATCATCTTGATAAATTTTTGTCAACACTACGGTAATAAGAGGCAATATTTCGTTCAAACTAATATTATCAAGGTGAGAATACTGTCAAATTTGGTGTTATTAACTTATGCTTCATGTTTGTGCAAAGTATTTAATGGGGTCAAGCTCTTGCCCTCTCGTAGCTACTATACAACCTACACCACAACTGCCACCACCACCACTACCACCACCACCACCATCAACTCCGCAACCACAACCATCATCAACACCACCACCACAACCACAACCACCACCACCCCCAATTACGCTTGCGGTATCCGCAAATTCTTTTCTTTTTTAATAATATTTTAAAATAAAATCCTTCGCCAATCCCCCTCCTCCTTTTTTACGATCCTGGAATCACCCTCTGATTAAAATATAATTCTTTTCTCAAGAATCTCGCAAGCTTAAAGAGAAGGTTGAGTTCTGGAAGAGGTGAACAATAATTTGTGAGCGTTATCATCGTTATTATGCAAGTGTGGAAGAAGATCAGAGGGAAAAATATGTTACTTGAAAAGCATGGCTCTTCAAATGCCTTCATATTCTAAATATGACATGTAACAGCTTAAAAATGTGGGCCTCATTTTAATTCCACATGTTTGTGTAGTCCCATATACATCTTTCTGTGCATAGTGCTTGTTACTTTAACCACGACTTGGCCAAATTTCTTATAATTTTGATGATTCCAGAACCTTCCAGAACTGTTTAGTTCCACACCGTTTATTTCACAATGCAATCGCATGACCAGAACTCAACTTTATCTTTTAATTAGGGTGTTGGTGGTGGTAGTTGTGATGATGATGATGGTGGTGGTGATGGTATTTTGATTTATATAAATTGATTTCAATCAAACTATCAACACACAGAACACAATGCTGTCTTTAGAAGATGTGAATACATTATTATTTACAAGCATCATTTCTATTCAAAATTTCACTGTTTCCTGTAGGTAATTGAATCATTCATTCATTTTTCAAGCAATCTTAGAATAAAGATATATTAAATGGGGCAAATTTATCTGCTAACTTACTCAAATATCCCGTTACCTGAAGTTCCCCACAAGCTCTTCAAGACTGGTCTAAGTCGTTGTCAGAGCAATTTGACCACTTTCTGGTTTACTAAAATATAGTTTAATTGCCCAACATCCAGACGAATTCCTACTCGTTTTACAGAGTCAATAGAACCGATTTATGTTCACCAGGAATACCACGAAAATCTGAACCACATCAATACGTCATCGATGTATGACGTCATGGGGAGATCGACGGCAAGACAAAAAGTTGTAACAGATGTAGAAATTAGGCCAACCATGTTCTGATTAATTAGCTGTAATTGGGGAAAGGAAATAAAGATGGGGACCTCTCTTAAACTCCTTACTTTCCTCTTCCTGATTCAGTCTGATTAATTTAACTTTTGGTGCGTGACGTTTCAAATATTTCAGTTTACTTCGATGCATTTCTTCCTCTCTCTTTTAACTATCTTGAACAGATTTGTTTTTCTCTTTCTTTCTTTCTTTTTGCTGCTCATAGCCTAGGCATTCTACTTCAGAAGAATGTCTTGTATAAGTCGTGACTCAGCGTAAACTATCATTCATTAAAGAAATGATTACAACCATTCATTGCTATAAGTATTTACATCTATAGTCATAAGTGCATTGCACAACATTTGTACGATAAAAGTTGTTAGATTACAAGTCCTTTAGAAAGCACTTTTCACTGTTTGTCGGTCTTCTTTCTTTTCATAAACGTGCTTCTCCACAAATTCCATATTCTTTACAATTTTAAAGTGGATAATTATTGTGATAATAACATCGACATGGGGCACTTGATGTAAAGTGATGTTATGTCATGCGATGTGATGCGATCTGAATAATAATTTTGTAACAGTTTAAATTCCTAGCATGCAAAACGTGCCCTTCAACAGTGACTTTAAAATTGTAGGATAACAATTTTTCTTGTTGAAGATAATATCAAATGGTCTCTGATTGCCTAAAAATACTTTTAGTTTCGTAGATAACGGAATAACCGCAAAGACAGGTATTTACATCATAAAACGTTATATATTTTCTTAATGACGAAGGGATTATGCAGGGGGTGGGGGTACAACTTGTAGTCATTTATGGCCATACATAATGTGCTGAAATATATACTAATGGGGAAGGGAAGTGGGAATGAACGCTGATCACGAAAGACTGGCCATTTGTGGTATTTTATCTATTAATAAAAGTATATTTTTAGCTGAATTGTGTACCGTGATAAAAATTATTAATCCTTTTCCATTATCAGTCGTTATTTTTGTTCTTGTTTTGTTTTAATATGCATTGTACTATTTTACCATTTGTTTATTATTTTAAAATGTATTTTAATTGCCCTATGTAACACGGGCTCTCTTGCAAAGCATGAAGCAGTTTGTATGTACTGAAGACACTACCCTCAGGGTATTTAAACAGGCTGTTTAAATAACAAACAATACATACATTAATAAATGAATAAATATACGGTTATTAAAGGGGCATGTTCCCGCCAGTGTAGTTATCGCTGCTCTAGTCATCGCCATCTTGGTTCCGAAGGTCGATTTCTAATTTGCATACAGCTGTCAATCAAAGTACGCGCGGCCTGGCCTGCCTTCGCCAAGCCAGCTGATTGCTGCCGATCGCGACGTCACGAAAGTGGGCGGAAACAGCAGCCGAATCTTAGAGCCGAACTGCGATTGGCATTACTTCGGCACATGTATGCGATAATCGGCATTGTCCGGGCATTCGGAACATGCCATCTGCGTAAGAGCCGTATTCTGTTGATGTCAATAGGCAGCTAGCACTGTCCGCCAGCGGGTACGTATTTTGAACGCCCTCTGGAATACGGGGAACATGCCCCTTTAATATAACGGTCACGTGGTAAGGGTTATTCACGTTTAAAGAAAGCATCAGTATTTAGTCCATCCAATGCTATATCTAGAATTATCCTGTTTCAGGTCTTTTATTTATGGAATTGACGTTACATGTTGTACTACATCTCGCAACTAATACAGGAATATCACCTTGAATACAGATAGTATATCGCGCAATCTGTTGATTAATCAGATAACATTATACTATATCAATTCACTTGGCAAAACAAAATACTTTTATCTCTTGTTTTCGAGGCGCCGCTATACCATGCATGTAATTCATATATTCATCATGTTTGTTATTCTACCGGATGCATTGTATATCATATTTTTCGTATCAACTTTTTTTAGTTCCTGATAATGTCGGTGGGTTTTGTAATCGTAACATGTTGTTTTATGATACTTTCTAAATGTTAAACTGTCGACCTAACTACGTGATAAAACCTTATATCTTTAAATTTATCTACAGAACTACCTTCGTTTTGTTTTGTAAAGCAGTTGACACATTTCTTAAGGCAATAGTTAATAAGGTGTCTTATTTTCGACACGTTCATCCAAGAATGTCACCTCTGTTCATTGTTCAACCTGTGACTGAGCCGGTGGATATGGAGCGGAAGTTAGGATTAAAATTCGAGGGAGTTTGATAGAAAAGTGCGAAAGATCAAAATACACGTATCGCCTATATTTGCCCTGAAAGTCAGAGGTATTTCAAACGTTTCGGGACCTCGTGCACCAACTAATTGCTCGCCCACTGTTATTGGGTGCTCGCGAAAACAAGCTAATGAAGACCTAAAACTACCTAGAAAAGGAAAGTGGACACGGATTTGAGCGGCCCATGAGGCATCTCGATTAATCCACGTTTTGCTCTGTTAATTAAAGGGTGTATCAATATCAACAGCCTCGAAAATAAAATTCAAGGGTAGAAACGACGGGTAAAACATTTTGATCTTTCTTGACGCTCTGTGGTCCAAGTATGATGATTATGATCAATATAGCCAGGACGAATTCGATTGCAAAAACAGAGCAATACGTGAGGACAGTCTGTAAACAAAGTCAGATATAGCGATATCTTTTTGGCAGACATGTCGTATTTTGAAGAAAAATTACTGCCCTTCTAATTGGACCATTTCACACTTGGCTCGATAATATGTAAAGAGGATGACGCGCTGCGATACTGCAATCATCTTGAGTCATCTCACCGTAAGCAGTAGTAAGTACCCCAATATTTGCAGTTTAGGTCTTGGCGATTTACACTGGATGCACCTGCACCAATGAGGATGGACTTTCCCTCTGCGCAGACGGTAAATATGAACGATCATAATTGGGAATATCGCCCGCTCTAACGCCCGCGCATTTGGATGGACATAAACGAAATTCCCGAGCCTGTAAAACAAATAAGGCATAACAAAATAAACGGGTGAGTTGTCGCTTTCTTCCATTTCGGAGACGGAAGTCAGATGTATTTCGTAGGAAATTATGACAGCGGTTTGCATTGTTTGTTTTCTGATAAAAAAAACAATTTTCCAAAACAACTATAATAACGTATAACTCACATACCCTGGTATAACGTCAATGAAGTGTCAATGAAGTGTCAATGACATTTAGTTCCTTTCATTTCGAAGTAAAACAAAATATTCATTTCAATCTATGATATATAAATTCGATGAAACAATGAATTATGCAGACAACCAAAGACAACATAGTGAAAGGAAAGAAGGAATAAAATTCCCCGAAATCTAAAACTTGTGAAGGGTACGCCCGAATTGTACATGAATTAAGGTTCTTTATAGCATATCAAAAGCAATATGTAACCTGTACAGACCTTCGAGTTTGAGACGTCTTTCAAATCGTTTTCGTCTATAAATTATCTACTAGAAATCTCAACAATTCTCTTCGTCGGAAATTGGGACGCTGGTAATACTCAACATGTAATTCATGAGTTTCGGTCATTTTGTCTTCTTTGCGACATTTAAAAACAAAATTGATACAGAAAAGTTATAATTTAAAAGTAAACGGAAATTAAATAAAAGCGAAGATGGTGTATCGAATTTAGGTATTTTAAAGACAAATAAAAAGTCTGGAAGTATTTTTCAAATCTGATCATTAAATTTTGGTTCTAAAAATATTTCCAGACCAACATTTATAAATCTTTTCGTTGAAACAAAAATCGCCTTAAAGAAGATGTCGACCTTCATTCGATTCCAGACAAGCAACTTGAGGCCCTCCCTGATTTTATAGATTTCATAGAGACAAAGCCGCATTGGCGTAGCGCGCATACTGATTATGGATTTTAACGAAAATTATGACGTCAGGTGTTCCTGCATTGCTGATCTATTTGAAGACTTTCTTGCCCTTGGAGCTTCAAGCGTATAAATGCCATATCAAGATATAGCCATGGTTTATCCATGGTGTGTATAATATGTGAATCACAGATTGGCTGAAAATAAACTACGGAACTACGTCATCAATAAATCAGTGCCCCCGCCGTATAAATATAAACCATCGCAAAATAGTCGGGGGCTCTAAGTGGTACTAAAAGTGAAACATATAGTCATTCTTGGGTATATTTTCTTTAGAATTTAAGTCTATCAAATTGACGATACATTGGGATGAGGAAACTGAGCGACAATGTTTTGAAATACATATTGCTATTTTTAGTACTAACGTTGCATGAAGCTGAATATAAACATAAATGGTTAAAGTGACATTTCATTTTTGTTCATGAGCTGGAATTAAAGATAGCATAATAATTATGCTATCTTTAATTCCAGCACATTGAGGAGGGGGGGGGGGTCGAAGGGGTCGAAGATAAAATGCGTTTTTGATAACTTTTTATCCTACTGAAGGGTAGAGGATATACCATCTGATAATATTCCTCTGACCGCTTGTATGTGTTTTGTTCAGCAATCACAAGGTATTAATGTTGGTAAACTAGAATTAATCGCAAGCATTTTTTTTCCAATACGAAACATTGCACATGTATATATCACGGACAATATTGTTTCCAAACGTAATATTGCGATCGTGTTGATAAAGTTTAATCATTCAAAAAAGTGAAAAATCGGAGAACTATCGTAGGAGAACGGTCTAATTAGATGGAAATAAGGTTTATCATGTTTGAAAGATGAAAGATTATCCCCACCGTGATGTAGAATGTGTACAGCTTTTAAAACCTATTAACAAAATCAATTTATTACACATTTTACCCAAACCAGTGACCTATAGACCCAAACCGCTTATATTACCTTTAATAACATGCCATCGTTTCCTCTTAACGAAATATCATTTATTGTATACCATACTTTACTTTTGTATGTGTTATTTGATTTTGTCGTATTATCTGCCCCTTCTAAATTAATGGCAGGATTGATAGAAATGTCAAATCTGGTGATTAATTTTGCCTAGACCGGAAATTTAACCGTCTTTGTACGTGCAACCTGGCCGATATTCTTTCTCTCTATCTCTCTCTCTCTCTTATTTTTTAAAAAACTAATACATTTTTCCTGCTACTAGTTTTTAGTATCTTTTTTTTCATTCAAGACATTGCAGTTTAAATTTCTAATATTTGAAATGAATATTGACACATTTGTACAAATTGTACATGATTAGTATTTTATTCTTCTATGTTTCAATATTCGTTAGTTTGGGGGCAAGGACATAAGCTTTGGATACAATCATTGTACAATGATGTACTCAAAGCTTACGTCCTTGCCCCAAAACTATTTCTCTCTCCGTCCTCTGTCTTTCTCCCCCTTCTTGCTCTTTCTTGTTTCACGTTTTCTCTCTTTGTCTCTCTGCCTCTCTGCCATGTCTGCCTCTCTCTCTCTCTCTCTCTCTCTCTTTCTATCCCTCCCTCCCTCTCTCTCTCTCTCTCTCTCTCTCTCTCTCTCCCCCCCTTTTTGCCTTCTCTATATAGGTATGTAGAAGAATCATTGGAAACAAAAGTGTCCAATTAAGTAGCAAAACTTTCTCAGTTAATACAAATGAACCGCTATTAGTTTCATCTGGATTCGTCCGCTCTACCACAACGTCCGACATTCAACCCCAGCATCCCCTCTGGGTTTCGTCGGGAAGTCGTGATTCTCAGAGAAGAACATCAAGAGAAGGAGGGATGGGTAAAGTGATGGCGTTGACACTCATGACGGGTGATACTAATCATCGTTTAATATTTTCATATTTGTCACTGGCTGTATAGATTGGGTTGCGTTTAAACCTCACGGCGAATAGTTGCCATGCATGCTGATAGGTGACTCATCTGACAGTCATGTCAAACCGAGGAAATGTTATAGAGACGAGAGAGAGAGAGAGAGGGAGAGAGAGAGAGAGAGAGAGAGAGAGGGGGGGAGGGAGAAAGAGAAAGAGAAAGACAGGGGAAGGGGGAGAAAAGCGAGAAAGAGAGAAAAATTGAGAGAAAGAGAAAGAGACAGAAAGATCGAGAAGAGAGAGAGAGAGGAAAGAAAGGGTGAAACAGAGAAAGAAGTAATAAAGGAGAATATGATATGAGAGACAAACAAAATGAAGAGAGGGAGAGAGAGCAAAGAGTGAGGGAGAGTGAGACGAACGCACACAGACAGAACAAAAATTGCGGAGAGAGAGAGAGAGAGAGAGAAAAGAAAGTGAGAATTATTTTATGTTCACAAGTATACTTTCATTTGTGTTGTATGAATAATGAAGGAAGGTGTGTGAGACAGTGAGTACAGTAACGAGCGTGCTTGCTTTAATGTTGATGTGATGTGATTGGTCTCAAATGAAGATTGCAATAATATTGTGCAAAGACGGCTACGGAATACGACATGACTAAGTCTTGAAATAACCACAGAGCGTCGCCGATTGGTCACACAGCTTGGTCACGTGCACAGACGACGTACGTTACTACTGGTGGACCCAGCATCCCCTGGAATGGGATGAAGACTTCCAGATAGGCCCGTCATAATAATGATCATTGCATTGCAAGCCATTGATCGGGTGTTGCAAGCACCTTTATTTATTTTGACATAAAGGGAATGGTAACTGGACGTATTGATTTTGATCAGTGGCATTTGAAAAGCTATACCCATTACGAATTTCATGGGAAATTGGTGTCCTAACATTTTGATTTATCGAGAATGTGTCATGAGTAAATTGATAAACCTTGGTTACTTCCAGAATATCGAGTGATGGTCTTACACAATGCCTATATACCACGCTAATATTACCAATATTGGTAAGAGTTTTGCTTTTTAAGCGTGTACAAAATGAAAAACTCAACTTACCCCTCCCCCTCTCTCTCTCTCTCTCTCTCTCTCTCCCTTCCCCCCTCCCCCTCTCTCTCTCTCTCTCTCCCTTCCTCTATCTCTCTCTCTCTCTCTCCCTTCCCCCTCTCTCTCTCTTTCTCTCCCTTCATCTCCCTCTTTCTCTCTCTCTCTCTCTCTCTCTCTCTCTCTCTCTCTCTCTCTCCTTGTAATGCATTTCTAATCGCAAACTCTGTTTAAGACGATTCTGCAGCACCACATCAACACCATTTGCAACACAGTATCATTCATTACAGCACATTGCAAGAAATGTCAGCCATGAAACTTGTGCAAATGCACATGATGACGTATAATCAGGATATCAATAATATTATTGTCTGGGATTCTCCATCGTTGCACAACAATATTTTCAAAACCTTAAAATCTGGAATTTAATATTTGTTTGCGTTTCCTTCTTAAATCTCTCTCAAGATATCCATTACAAACCCGGTGATTTTCTATGACTGCGGTCAATCATCGCGTCACGGAAGAGGAAGTTTCTTCTGCTGGTTGAGTATCTCTCTCTCTCTCTCTCTCTCTCTCTCTCTCTCTCCCTCTCTCTCTCTCTCTCTCTCTCTCCCTCCCTCCCTCTCTCTGTCTCTCTCTCTCTCTCTCTCCCTCCCTCCCTCTCTCTGTCTCTCTCTCTCCCTCTCTCTCTCCCTCCCTCTCTCTCTCTCTATACTATCCCCAATACATCCGGATCTAGATGTACATAACATCACCGTTTAGAGTGAGAAAGATCCAGACGGACAGTCGGAAGCGGTGCTATAATATGTGAACAGATTATTATTTACGTTATTTCATTGCCCCCCCCCTCTCTCTCTCTCTCTCTCTCTCTCTCTCTCTCTCTCTCTCTCTCTCTCTATCTATCTCTCTCTTTCATTTTCTTTCACTCACTCTCTCCCTCTCTCTCTTTCTCTCTCTCTCTCTTTCTCTCCTTGCTGGCTTTTAATTTATATTCTAAATTATTTTAAAACCTCCTAAAATAATATACTTTCGTGACAAATTAAAGCTCCATTAGTGTGACATTTTTTTAAAAAGGAAAGACCATTGAGTAACTAACACTAGTTAGAAATTGCAACTCTTCCTATGTTAAATGTCTGTGGCTCATTTTAGATCCATGCATCATTTTCTAATATTTGTATTATTTCTTCTTCTTTGTTTTCTTTATAATAAATAAATGACAGCATAGACAAATTAAAACGAGTATCCTTCTTCACCTCTTCAAGTCAAGAAGATGTTCATCATGTACTAATACTGAAACAACATACAGTTCTATTTATCCAATCCTTAAGGTCCTTCAATCAATTCCTAACTTCATCGAAAGTATGGGCCGTCAATCGCCACGAGGACAATCAATTTTGTGAGTGTTTAGTCTATAAAACAGAGAAACATAACAAAAAATATTTATTTTCTCTACTTCGCGAATTAAGAGCAAATCGCGTCAAATGTCAAATATTGAAAAACAAACATTTTTTTCTCTGAAAAATTGCACTGGCTACTTATTTGCTCTTGGTCTTTAATGACATCAGGACGCCAATGTATAGGCTAAAGTAAATATTTTGGAAATGAGGGGGCTGACAAAATGGGGGATAATATATACAAAACTACATATAAAATAATGTTCTCTTAAGATTCATGAAATCGCTTGAAATGCGTAAAACGATTCTTTTACTAATTATTGCCTTTGTTCAATTTTAGTTCGGAGAATTATTGAAAATGTCGATAGAAACATAGGAAACAGACTTTGAATCAAAATCTCATAAAGACAGTAGAAATGTACATATGCAGTTCAGAGAGTTGAATACTGCAGCAGTTGTTTAATCCGCTGATAATATTGTATAGTTAAAGCTAAAGTTTTAAAGAAGTTTCCTGATTATCCAGGTTACAATGTTTGCACCATCTCCACACCCACCCCCTCACGTTTATCCATACATTATAGCATTCATCATGTTTTTTCAAGTCTCTACGATATCTACATTGGATTATGTTTGTCAGACGACTGGTTTAGATTGTCTTATTATCAACTCGTCTTTGGTTACAATGTTTGCTTACACGAGTAAACTGCAGATTGGAAAAACAAAGTTTAACTCTCCAT
Source organism: Strongylocentrotus droebachiensis (assembly GCA_035222895.1). Lineage (NCBI taxonomy): Eukaryota > Metazoa > Echinodermata > Echinoidea > Camarodonta > Strongylocentrotidae > Strongylocentrotus > Strongylocentrotus droebachiensis. The sequence goes on along the minus strand of JAVYIG010010639.1, from coordinate 38,550 downwards.
GTGTCTCATTCTCCATGTGTCTCATTCTCTCTCTCTCTCTCTCTCTCTCTCTCTCTCTTTCTCTCTCTCTCTCTCTCCTAATTAGTGAGTATGTATAAAAACATACGTATGTCTATACAGCCGAAGTTCGAATCACATGATATCCTGCCCGAATATTGTGAACGAACGAAATTTCTAAAATCTTGGCACCATGTTTTTGACAAAACAGTTCCGTGTAATAGATACAATAATGGCGACGACATTCAAGAAATGTCTTCCCAAACCACTCTTTGTTAGTTTCATGACAGATGACAGTTAGGAGACATCTCGTTAAGACTAAACAAACAAGGCGTTTGACATGTTGCGATGTTTGGAGAAAAGACATCTTATTTATTAGTCTGTTTTTCTTTTGCTGGCGTTACGAAAGACATGGTCCCGTTGCGGATTTGTTCCGTCACCAAATTTGCCCGGCGGATCGGTTGATACTTCGTTGCAATATGAAGCAGCGTAACTTACGGAGGTTTTTTATATATTTTTTTTATGACGTTAAGTGTAATACGCTTCTCATGACTTTATGTGCATCTTAATGACACAGTGTTCAGTGCTTTGGTTACTTTCTTGCGGGCAATTGCCATTCATTTACACAAATCGCAGCAATTTTTTTTTTTTTTTTTTTTTTTTTTTTGGGGGGGGGGGGGGGGGGGGGGGTTACCGCGCCATAACTGAATATATCAGTCATTCAATATTTTGCTAAGAGCACCACATTATTGTTCATGGTCTACTAATTATATTCATCATTTATCCATAATAATACTTAAATGAGGTCTACTTAAAACCACGATCACAACTACTTTCGAAACATCAACCCGAGGCAATTTCGAAAGCCTTGCATGTGCGTCATTCCCTATTGAAATCAAAACAATTTTTCTATGGGATGTACAATAGAATATTGGAATTGCCTTCGAGTTGACTTTTTTTCGAAAATAGTTGAGATCGTGTTTTAACAGGATCATGAAAGTAAAGAATGGTCTAAAATCACGGAACTTCACAAGAACACGATTTTAGAAAGACGAACAACTGGAATAACAAATATTCGAAATAACAAACTCTCAAAACTTAGAATAACATACTTTTGGCATAACAAAAGCAACGGACAGTCAGAATAGATGAACGAAATAACATAATTTTTGAATTACGAACTTCTATTATCGTAATATCGAATCTCTTTCAAGAACATTTTACGTCATACCCAAACGCGTGATTCTAATTATCAATCGACTATTGAAAAAGGTGTAAACATTTCCAACTTACATGTCAGAGTTAAGTCATACTGGCTTATATATGCCTTCCGCCTTGTGGTTACGCAATAGTTAATTGATGTGGAAATTGGTTTTAGTAATGATCTGTACGGAGCAATATTTTGCAAAGATTAATATTACGTCATCGTTTAGAAATCGTGATTTTTAATAACGGTTAGAAACACCTCAAGTCACAAAATAATTTATAAAGAGGTAAAGAGGTAATTATGGTCGATGACTAATGCTCGTTTGAAGAGTAACATGTACTTTCTTAATAGCTTTTAAGCAATCAAACAGAAGGCGAAATATAATTATGATTTATGATTTATGTCACAGTTGGATTTCCAAGAATGATGATTTGATTCAGCGTCTGAACTGACTTTATACGAACTGAAAAATAATCCTTTGGAAAATGAAAAGATGTTTTTAATCGTGTTCATAGACAGCGTAACTTCTGGTGATATAACTATATGCAACGCTGATCGGAGTTAAAGATAAGCTTGAGTTCTGGTAACGATAGAAAATAAATTCGCACAGAATCCGACAAAACTTACACTGAATGTTTAAGATTACAAAAAATGACATGTGCCAAACAAAGGTGGTAGAAAATGTTTAGGGGCCCAGTAATGAGCATATAGAGATAAGAAAATCAATGTAAGTAGCCCAGTAAGTAGACCCGGCACCATGTGCCCCTGTGGATTTATTATAAGCACTAAAAAAAATTATCCCCTAAAACATTTCTTCTTTCGAGAAATCGAATAATCAAAATTTACCAGTGCTCCCGGTAAATTTCAAATATTTCAGATAGCGCCTAAGGCCATTCCATGGTATAGCTGCGACTATGAAAATCTCAGAACATGCAGTTCTGATATATAATTTCTAAACGGGAATAGGATATTGGTCGATTGTAGTAAAAAAAACATTGTTTTAAAGGTAAGGTAATATCATTCTTGAGAGGTCGCTATACAACATAAAGAGTTTATTATTTTACAATTTCATCACTTTAGACTCGATTTCAACCGCTACAACGATCATTGGATATTGTACAACCGCATATGCTTCAAATATGTTCATTTGAATCAAATTCATGACCCCATACCAACATTATGTATTACCTTTAAGGTGAACATTTTTTTAGCCGCTCAATTTTTCAAGTACCCAACAAACGTCCTATGCCAGGTTGCCCCCAAACGTGTATCGTATATCATTAATAATCACACTGATTGGGCTCCCCAGACCATTCGAAATACGATATCCACCAGAACTCAAAGGAGACGTTGTTTGATGAAGATGATTCTAATCTTAAAAATACTAATATCAGCTCACTCTGGATGGAAACATTAATGTATATTAATACTACAAAACTGGTGTTGTTTACATTATCGGTATAAATGGAATATATAAATGCCTAAGGCTATTTCGTCCATAGCATTCACAAGCCATGAATCGCTGTTTTCATTCGTTAATGCTCCAGATCCAATGAGATTAATATAATGCCTATATGACATCAGAATCGACTCCAGAAGCCCGATTTATTTTCATCTTTCGACAGTCAAGACGTTTCAGGTATCACTAGACCCTCACATAGAGGATATAAAAGGAATGATTGTGTAATGGGGTTTCGGGCAATTTTTCGGATCATGACCAGCAGTGGTGTAATTAGATTATAGTTTTCATCCTAAGGCGAAAGGAGAGCTTCGTTTACATGTTTGCGGCTAATAATTATCTGATGAAGGTTTTCTAAGATATTCAGAAGCAAGTGGGGTTTCTTTCTAGAATAAAGAACATCATATTTCCCTGGGCATGTAAGTAGCACTGCGTTGATCTTGAAAGAAATTAATGAAACTTGGGCAAGAATGTATATAAGATGGAAGGTGAAAATGATATATATAGAGGGAATATGAAATGTAATTGATGCTGGAATTGTATTTCTTCATTTCATCTCTACTTCTTTCTGTTTTTCCTTTTTTAAATGGCAGAATTATCTGGGTTTTGTTTCTATTAATAGCGTCAATGTTAAAATATACAATCTGGAAGTAAGAGTCAAACTTTGAAATAAAGGCTATATTCGTGTTAGACCCCATCCTCTACTATCAATCCAAAACTCTTAACAAATAATAGCCATCGAAATCATAAAAACCTCTCACCAATACCATGCACCACCACCAATTATAGAACCTCCATCGTCACAACCATCGCCAACAACAAAAGTATCACTACAAGTACTATTACTGCCATTGCTACCAAGACCAAACTCCATCACAGCCTATGCACCACTCACGGCAATCATCGCTAGCACCTCAACAGCCATCACCAAAAGCCCTGATCACCACCATAACCACCACACCAGCACCATCGACAGCAATATCACCACCACTACCACCACCACCATAATCATTATCCCCTCCATGCACGCTTTCTGTAACCATCACTACCACCACCAGCATCCTTACTAGGACCAACACCACGACCACCATAAACACCATCACCACCACCGATCACGTTCATCACTAGTAAATAGCACCACGTCCTATCACCACTAACATCACTACCACCACCATCGAAAACATCACAACCACCACCATCACCATCATCATCACCACCAACATCACCATCATAATATTTTCCATCATCATCACCACCACCATTAACATCATCTCCACTACCACCAACATCATCATCATCATCACCACCACCAGTATCATCATCATCGTCATCACCACCATCGTCATCACCACCATCGTCATCATCACCACCACCGTCTACATCACCAACATCATCCCAACCACCATCCACATCATAATCATCACAATCATCATGATCAACTTCATCGTCACCACCAACACTATCATCATCGTCATCATCCCCACCACCAACATCAACCCCACCACCAACATCATCATCAACGCCTTTGTCATCACCACCAACACCATTAACATCATCACCCCTCCATCGCGAACATCATCACCCCTCCACCGCCAACATCATCATCACTACCACCATCACCATCACCACCACCACCACCACCACCGCCACTACCATCACCACCAAAATCATAATCCCCATCATCATCGCCACAATCACATTCACCCTTACCATCATCATCATGACAAGCACTCTGACTAGTGATACCTCATCCCGCCCCGGCAATAAGTTGACTGCATGGTATCATAATTCTGAAGTCCGAATTTCATGTATTTGTTACTGCTTACCTTAAATATTTACCTTTAAAAAATGATGTTCTGTGTTCCCTCTATGATAACGTTACTCTTTTTTTACTTTTTGTTATAAAAAAACATGGAAAAAGGTCGCAAGACTTTTGACAAATCGAATCAAGGGCGATTTCAATCTCCTATAATAGAGCCCATTGAAAGCATATTTGTATTACGTAATATGTCATTATAAATGATCGCACATTACAAAAAAATGACATACAAGGCCTTAAAAAGTGCTCTGGTGATTTTTCGAAAGTAATTGGCTGTGATCGTCTTCATGATACACTTGACTATTGGTCGAGTGGTTTGAAAAACGAAGGACATGGGTTCAAACCTGTCCTTTGTCAACTGACAAGACGACATCGAATTACAAATGCCACTTTTTTTATGTTGTAATCTCATTTTTAACTGTCAATTTTTTTAATTTTAATTGTAAAATATATTTATCGAAAACCACTTCTATTTGTTCATATTAAATAGCCAACCCATAGTTACGATATAATAAACTACAACAGAGTTTTTTTTTTAATTGCAAATTTGGACAAATTACCAAAAAGTCAAACCTCATATAAAACGAATGCAAACATGCAGAATGATATATGAAGCAATACACTGGTTCGAGAATGGACTTGGATAATGATGAGATGATAACACCTGACTGGAGACAGAAGGGCGTTAAGTCATAAACGTTAACAGTCTTAGCTGGGAGTTAACACCTTTCTGCATGGGTCTGATCAGGTGATTTTGCAGGCAGCTGCCAGCGCGTAGTAATGGTTTCAATCTTACCAGCGATAATAAGTTATTTCACAAGTCATAAAGGCAATCTATGGATTCCGATAAATGTAATTCAAATCGGATCCGTATGGTCTTATAATCCTTTATTGCGTTTATGATTGCGTAACGTGAATATTTTCCCGCAATATCCTGTTTTCTCCCCAATTGTCTGCGGAGTTGGAGCCGGAAGCCTATTTACACTTGTATCCTGAAGTGTTACTACGCGAATGGATTCATTGTAGAGTTAATGACATATCAGTGTAGCGTACCAATTTTTTTTTTCTATTTTGATTAGAGAAAGTGACGAAAATAACACGTATTGGACCTCGTAGTAACTACATGCAAAATTCTGAATAGGTAAGTGAGCGCGAAATTATACGCGGGTTTATGGAAAGAAGAGAAATTGTTTTGGCAGGCAAAGACGATTTGCCGTAAGGCTGATCGAGCTAATTTCCTGATAATAGATGTAGCAATAATATTTGGATTGGTGACGTACATGTTTATGAACCTTCTTCAACTGTCACTGTCTCTCTCTCTCTCTCTCTCTATCTTTTTCTTTCTATCTCTTCTACTGCTCTCTTTCTATTTCTTTATTTCTCTATTATTTCTCTCACCCTATTTTCTCTATATCTTTCCTTCTCTCTCTCCCTCTCTTATCTCTCCATCCCTCTTCTTCTTCCCTGGATCTGTTGCTTTTTCCTTCTCTGTCTCTCCTCTCCCCCTCATCCCTTCCCACGATATAGTTAGAGATGAATTATAAACAATTTGCTACCGACACCTCAAACGTCTCAAGGCAATTTCTTGAAAATCAGTGCTAAAAAGAGTCTAAAGTTGATCAGAATATTGGTATCTTGACATCGATGATAGCCGGCATAGAATCATGAACCTCTGGCCCGAGGCGGATTACCCAGTCGTGACGTAAGCCAGGATGACCCAATCACGTTGAGGTTTTAATCCCTGGCATTGCCCCGCTAGTAAATAGTTTGCAGGCAAAAACCATTGTCAGTCCGCCGGGTGCGTAAGTAAGTAACATTACATACGTCATTCATATATTCTTGTTCATTGATTGGTTAAAAGTGTGTCACATGATCAAAAATAAACACACTACTTTGTAAATAGTTCCTCAAATAAAAGTGCTATTTACGGCTAGGAAAAATTACCGGAGTAATCATGTCGCAGTGCGTAAAGTATTAAAGTAAATTTTACTTCAACATTGAGTATGAGAATATGACATTCTTCCTGCCTTTCTCTCGCTCTCTATTTCTCTCTTGCTCTCTCCCCTTTCTCTCTCTCTCTCTCTCTGTTACTATATTTATCTTACTTTTATTTTTACTTTTACTTTTTCTTTTTTTTTGTATTCCCTTTTAGTGTGTTTTACTGGTATTAGCTTTCGACCATAATTATTTAAGCGTATCCATGTAACTAAGTCAGGGGCTTGCCTCATACAAGCTCTGCTTTTTTAGCAAGCCCCTCCGTTTTGAATTACTTCATCAAGGTCATTTTTTTCTATTGTTCAGTACTGTTTTTTCCCAATATTTCTTATCAACTAAATTTTGTTCTACATAATACTGAATTTACTTTGTTTATATTATATTTGACTGTATTATATTATGTCTGTTTATATTTTGTTTGTTTTGAAACGGAAATAAATAAAATCTGAATCTGAATCTATTATGAATGAATGTATGAATGAAGTATATACAAACTATATATACTGCCTTTATTCGAGTCTCCGAATTAAAACTATGGTCTCTCGGTGACTCCAATAGCACCATTTGCTTTGGGGCTGTGTCCCTCAGCAAAACTATGGGAGTCACCTCTTACCCATATAGTTTCAACCAGAACTTCTCAAGACAGTGTATATTTGTATAATGTCTGAATTGTAAAGCCATGAAGGTCTTAGCGATCGTGTTACAGATGAGACGGGGGGGGGGCTGCAATCTCAAAAGGGGCACTTTCAAGAATAGAGAGATCATTTTTAAGGGCGATAATATCGACAACCACGATCCCTCAGCTACTTCGGAGGATTTTCCTTACTCTCTTAGCATTACTTTGGTGCATTTTCATGATTACAATGGTAATTACTTTCTTCTTTCTACTTTTTTCTGAAAACAATGGCAATAAGGACCAAAATGTGGACTAGCTCAAAATTAAACGATTTCTTAATAAATCAATCCAATCCAAATAACGGGAATAATTCTCTTTCTGATATACATTGATCTTATGTATTTCGTCAGTTCGATAATTTAATATTACACCAATTTGATTAGTAAAGAAATTCTCACAAAATATGTTAGATAAAATGTTTGTAAGTACCCCACCTGCTTCTTGGAATCTTGCTGGAGAAGACACAGTGCCACAAACTCTCTTGATAATGTTACCACAAAGAGGATCGGGACCACTTGTAAGAGTTGATACTGTACATTATCACTGAGTAAACGAAGAAACTGGGAATATGAAGTGTGAAGGAATCAAATGCTGCATCGCTAAAGATTTCTGCAAATATTCGTCTTTTAAAAAGCATTGCCTGCAGCGATACAATGCAGGCCACGAAACCACGATAGAAAAAAAGCTTTCCATTTGCTTCAAATAAACATCTGACCGTTCTGTTTGCTGAAGTACATGTGCAAATAGCCACGTGAGTTATCTTTCGGGTCTAAGAGTTCACCAGGTTGTACTATTCTACTAAGCTTGAATACTAATTAAGTTCATTTGTTAACCCAGATCCCCTAAAACAATGGTAAATACAAGTATTCAACATTAGGAAAACCACTTTGATATTAGCACTACACTTAAAATTATCACGATGCCAAAAGTTATACACACTCTTCGTTTTAAGCCCATTCTGTTCGTTGAACCCATTTTGTAAAATATTCGGTATAAACATGTAGACCCACTTCGTTCCATTAGATGAAAAAAAAAACAATAAGGCCAATTGTTCACTAAAACTATTTTTTAATTTTTTTAATGATATGCAGTCGCAATTTTTTTCTTCGTTTTATTATTAGTTTTAAGTGACATAACATTAGTCAGCATTTTTCGCATTTATACGAAACTTTTACTTTTGTACAATAATAGTGCATATAAAAGCAAGAATGGTAATGACCATATTAATGTAGTTGACTTCTAAAGTCACGTGATATGGCTGTTCATCCAATAGGATACGCTTTTTTAAATATAATATACATAATGATGATCTCCATTCACATGTGCTAACTGCTTGTCCGATCGCCTGTATAGGTTATTCAATCGTTACTGCTGCCCGTGCTACTAGGCCTCGACTCGATTTCTCATCTATAACCTGTGTTGCACACAAATCGTCAATTTCCTGACTCAGGACTGCGTTAGCGACTCTTTAACACGATGCGTCAAAGCGAAACTCGTGGAAAAGTGACTTCAAAATTTACAGTGAACACATTGAGTTGAATTACTATAGAGTATGGATGTTTGTATTCAAAAGATTCATTAGCGCAGGTAGTAAAGCAAATATATTGACGCATCGCGTGGAACGGCCATAATGTCCGACGTAAACGATGCGTCGTTTAGCTGACGCACGACTGCGTCAACGGCTATCACTATCTTTGTCGCGCAATGTTATATTGACATCGCAATGGATGCAAAGTGAACATCGCAACAGAATGTTGACTGTTGAGTATATTATTGCACATTAAGTAATGGTCTCCATTGGTTTCATGGTTTCATGAGCGTTAGTAATAACGCAGTGAAAATGACGCATTGGCGTACGTGTGCAAGGGGCATTATGTATCAGAATAGGGAGAACGTACTTGTAGATTTTCTTGTGTAAAATGTCGCATGCATGTCTGTCACGTCAGAGCCGGTTAACTGTTTCCCCTAGTAAATGTTTACAAGACCCTCCAATGCTCTGCTAACGCTTATTTGTTTTGGGAGCAAGAAAAGTCTTTCCAATATCCCGTTGCCCTTTTCTCATAAGTTCGATTGGAACTGAATCAAGCATAGATTGTTTCTGCACCCGTAAATGCACGTTTGATTGATCGATTTTTTTTGTCTTGTACAAATGCCATTTTTTGACGGAGACACAGTATGTGTATATCGAAGCTGTTTAGTAAGTATTCGTAGAATGCCCTTTTCCAGGTTATATCACAATGCTTGCTTTCCACATCTCTGAAATGGCAATCCAACCCTTGTAACAAGTTCATTTGTATGAAAGCAGAAGAAAAGATAAATAGAATAGCGAAAGGTTTAAATAAGAATATGAGATCACTATAGCTATGTGAATCTCAAATTTGGCCTCCTCCCTTGTGCCTTCTCCCTTGGATTACTACTCTAAACATGTTGTGGATAGTCTAATAGGTCCTCCAAAAGAAAATACCATCGCGGGTCATAAATATTGAGAACAAAATAATGACATTATAGTCATTTTGTGTTTGAACAAAAGGGAAAGTTATCCGGCACTACGTCACAGTGACATTACCGATTCAGCTAGTTGAAGTTCCAATTCGTATGGCGATTACAACTTTCAAAAATTCATAACATTCTTATTTTTGTCCAATTTCGTTCGCTTTTGTTACTGCTTCTCTGAGAGAGAGAGAAAGAGAGGGAAAGATAGAGAGAGAGAGAAAGAGAGAGAAAGATAGAGAGAGAGAGAGCCTCGCAACCCACCAACCCCCCCCCCCCCCCCCCAAAAAAAAAAAAACAGTGAACGGCGAAGAATTATTAGATATCGATTTATATTATTATTCCCTCGGTTTTTATTCATTTTATTTCCATTTTTTAAGCAAATCACTTTCAGCCATCGGTTCAACATCTATTAAATCAAAAATTGTTGTTATTATTTTATGTGACGAATCGACCCTCGTCAATAATAAGCTGAAATCTTCGAATACTATTTTACAGATTACAGGTATCTCCCAAGAACGGCAATGTGATATGAGTTTAGAAGCCCGATTGTCCTTTGGGAGGCAGTGTTATTCAGTTTCTTTGTAATGTTTGTCATTGTGTTTTGATGACGGGAATTTGTGACAAATTCCAGGTTTCCTCCAACAATCATTGCTCTCTTCATCTCTCCTCTTACCCCTATCTACCTGTCCCGATGTCCCTCAATCTAGCAGTCTTTCTAACCCTCACTCCCTTGCTCCCCCCCCCCCCTCTCTCTCCCCCTCTCTCTCTCTCTCCCTTGCTCCCCCTCTCTCTCTCTCTTTCTTTCTCTCTCAACTGCACTTTTCTACTACATGTACTACTTTTCTCCTTTCATCTAGCACATTTTGCATATATTGTACCATTTTCACCAGTAAACCAATATTTCCACGCTGCATGTAATACAAAGCATGAAACTAGTGCCTATCACTATTCTTTATTCTGTCCTTTCAATTCATGACAAGACTAAACAGTTGTGATATGTCTATTGCATATTTTACTTGTATGTAAACAAAATATTGAAACAATCCGTCAGCATTTTCACCAGTGTGAGAAACTGTAATATTTCAATTGAAAGTCTTCTCTCATCATATCTGATAAATAGAATCCCTCTTGAAGAAGACAGTAGGTTGTGTTTTCAACTCAAGCTGGGATGTCCATATTCTCACCATGAGAGGGCAGTATACCAGATAAAACCACATACCTTTCTTAGACAACGCCCAACACACTCTAGGCCCCGTTTCATAAAACCTGTCATCAATAACAAGTCATTTTATTGACTGATATTAAGCTATTTAGAGCAAGTTTGTCATAGAAATTACGCATTAGTTATTGAAAACAAGTTTTATGGGACAGGGACATGAATAGTCATTTCTTCCCCCCCCCCCCCCAACGTATATTGCAAATCACTAAGATTAAAATGAAACACTGAAGAGAATATGCCGTCTTCAATGCATTGCATACAGAACAATACTAGCTGAGTAGCTGTAACGATGATGTTTTAGCACCAAAATAAAAAGACAAGGACGACATAATCAAATTTTGTTGAAAGAAATACAGTTCTTTCTCATTGGTATATTACTGCTTAGTTTACAGAGTAGTGAATTATAATGACTTTCCCAGAGGAGGTATGAATATTCTGACATTAATAAACTCATTTAGACCGAATTCATAACTGCTTTACGAGCATAAAGAAATATATCACTACATAAACCACAGCCCTCATTCCCTCGCCCAAATTGAATTGTAAACATGTAAATAACATGCATTTACTGAAGGGATTTTCAGTTTCCAATATTGGTAAACATGAATGCATGGACTACTGAAGTCTCTCATTCCCACATGTGTAAAACATAGGTTCACATGGGTTTACTGCCTAATATGTCAACAGGGCTTTAAACCTCAAGACCAAATTCCCTTTACATGATTAGTTAATTATAGACCTACAGGTTCCTCTTGCTGCTTACATACATACCGGTATATGAATTTTTAATACATGTTCAGGTACAGTACAAACCAGAAAGAAAGTTGCGTTCCAGTAAAACGTCTATTTTATGTCCCACAACTGTGACAAAATGTAATGGAGAAAGGTGATTTTCATATGCAGCCACTATTTTGTGGCATAACCTGCTAGAATAGCTTAGAAATGTATAGAAAATAATAACAATTCAGAAGTATTATGAAAACATAAATCTATTTAGCACTTTGCAAGATCTCACAGTTATGTACCCAGTGCACCTTTGCCACTTCTTCTGTATTCTATTCTGTAAAGCACATAAAGACATGCAGGTACATGCCTTTATGTTATGCGCTATACAAACAAGTTTAATCCTTATCATTATTATGAAACATTTACTCCGTCATAGCATTTATGGCCAAAAAAAACACCACCAATTGATCATTCGATAAAAATCAAACACATGCATTGCTCTGTCTAGCAGTTGCAATGTACAGTGAACATGTATATCTATAATCCTGGCAAATCATGCATGCATGTCTCAATGCCATTGGTATGATCAAATAAGTTCTTGAGGGTTGGAAATCACAGGATCCCAAACAGTCTCATGTCTTTTGTTCACAGCCTTAATTAAAGGTTCATAATCACAGTGATAGCTTATTTCTCTTCGCTGACTTGATTCACAGTCTCACCGAGTGATTGCGAGTATAATAAAGTCCTTGTCATTTAACAGAGATTTCAAATTGCTCGTAGGCCCAATGAGAATAAGCTGCAAGAGATGGACGATCGCTCTTTGCTGACTGGTTTCACAGAGTTATCATCAAGTGCACATGTAAGAGTGCATATCATAGTGGAGATAGCCGAATAAGCCGATCTCTCTTCGACAACTTGGCTCAAAGAGTATATTAAGTGCATCATAGAGATTACCATCTTTCTGTTCTAACTTCATTTAAAGACTTGATACATGCAAGCTGCACAACTAGGTTCACAGAGTCAATGAGTAGAAGCTGCACAAGATACCCGATATCCAATCTCTCTTTGGCGACTAGGCTCACACAGTCAATGAGTAGAAGCTGCACAAGATATTAGATAGCCGATCTCTTTTTGCCGACAAGATTCACAGAGTCAATGAGCAGAAGCTGCATGTCATAAGAGAGAGTTGCTGGCTTCATCTATTTCTATGCTGACTATGTGTTGACCTGGAACCATAGCTAGGCCTAGCACTCTCGGCTCCTCCTTTTCAGGTGAATCTGAAAAGCATAAAATGATGAATTAAATCATTACTGAACACTGCCTCGATGATATAAGAACAATCAAAAGCTTTGTAGGATACTTGATACTTGATGAGGTAATCCCTGAAGCAGCTTTTCCAAGCTATACTGGGATGGGATGTGTTGTGACAGCAGGTGAAGGTGCAGACAAGAAAAGGGTGTACAACAACAATAGGTCAAACTAACATTATGGAATGTCACCAGTGAAATCAAAATTTAATGAATAATCAACCAATTTCAGATTTAAATAGAATTAGTGATCCTAAATCAAATTCAAAATACTCCTCCTTACTTATAAGGCACTCCATGGCTTGGCCCCATTATCTCAGTGAACTCCTGACGTTAAAATCACCCACCCAGTCCTACAGGCTCCGTAGTTCCCATGATACCATGCTCCTGAGTCTTCCACCTTGTAAAACAAAGGTTACTCTAGGTGACCGCGCCTTTGTTAGCGCTGCACCCAAACTCTGGAATAGTCTCCCTGCCACAATTAGACATGTATCATCAATCAATGTGTTTAAAAATAACCTGAAAACCTATCTGTTTCAGGAAAGTTTTACATAGACATTTTCATTGTAAAGCATATACAGGTTCCCCCTTAGCATCGATTTTAACTTTTAAATGTTTATTTGTATTGTTCCTTTTACTATCATTATGTCATGCGCAGTTGAGTATATAGAAACTGCGCATTATAAATTTACAATTATTATTATTATTATTATTAATATTATGGAATGTCACAAACTAAATCAAGTTTTAAAGAATGCTAAAGCAGTTTCAGATTTAAAGATAAACTTGAGTTCTGGTTAAAAAAGAAAATGAATTCTCACAGAATCTAACGAAACTTACATTGAATGTTCAAGATTACAAATAAATGTCATGTGCCAAACAATTTTGGAAGAAAATGTATACTGGCTGAGTAATGAGCCTAGAAAGATAAGGAAATCAGGGTAGTACTAGCCCCGACACCATGTGTGTTGTCCCATATACATCTTTCTGTGTAAGTGATTGTTACTTTACCAAGACTCTGCCAAATTTATGATGATTTTGATGACTCCAGAACCTTGCATTACACACCATTACTTATATGCTATATGATCAACTTTTCTGATCCATTCCACACCTTTTCTTTCACAATGCAATCGCATTACCAGAACTCAAGTTTATCTTTAAATAGAAAAGTGATCCCAGTTTTTCAAACTTTCAAAAATATCTTTTCATTTTTTGATTCATTCAAAAACTTCTGTCGAGCTGTTCCTCTCTGCCTTTTTTGCTTTGGCACGTTCAAACTCATCAAATAGATTGGATTTCCTTTAAAGCTTATCTGCCGTAGTTTACAGGAGGGATTAGACTGCCCTGCAAGGTCACTGGACAGGTGGTCATCTCATCAACTCAGCTCTCAGTTAACATAAGAAAAAGAGGATCATGGGGGACCAATGGTCACCGATTAGGCATTGTTTGTTATATAGAGGGCGCAAGTAGCTACAAGTAGTGCAGTGGGCCTTTAATGGTCATCAGTATCATCATCATCACTAACCGTTGTTTTAAAGAAATAACTTAAATAATATTGGTCATAGAGGGACTACATGTAGGCCTAAAATTAATTCAAACTCGTATGATTGAACGTCGGTTGGTATAATTAGTGTGATTTACGCTTTTACTCTTGTTTAAAATATGTGATTATAATTATTGTTTTCATAATTATTATTGATATCATTATTACTCTGTAACACTGGATAAAATCTGGCTCTTATCATTACTATTACTATTACAATCTTTATTTTCAATATTATCATTATCAGGAGGAGGAGGAGGAGGAGAGGAAGGATGAGGAGGATGATGATGATGACAAAACCAACCACACTAAATTCCTACAACCCTCTTCAAAACTTTACATCCCTGGGTCTGTTCTTACCTGGTGGGTTCACATATTCCTCACAAAACGAGCCCAGGATAACGTTCCTATCCTTATCCGTGCAGATGAACGTGCCTACCAGCGTCCTCCCATCGGTCATCTGTATCCTCATTGGTTGATTCAGCCATGATTCCATTCTCCTCCTCATCTCTATTGCTCTCTCTGTTTCAAGTTTCTCCTGGTTTTGAGTGTCCTCCGGTGCAGTGTTGGGCTTTGGTTCTCCTCCATTCATGGATGTACTGGTCTCTTCAACTGTTCCTCGTCCTGGGGTGGATAGGAATAATAATAATTTTGGCAATTAGACACTCTACATATCTTTGACAATTAATGCCATTGCCTGGTTTTGCCAGCTTATCTTTACTCTTTAGATATAACTAAAATTTAAATTCAAATTACTGTCATCCTCGGCCTAACATTACTTTTAAAGACTCATATCATACACCTCGGTCAAGAGGGTCAATGTGGGTTTCAAACACAAATACAGGTGTAATTAAAATCAAACAATCTAGTCCAAGGATGCGACACTACAGGAAGTCGGGCCTCTGTACAACCTTCATGTAGCAAAACCGAGTATTCTTGTACACCATCAAGTTCAACTCAAGTACCATTGCAACTCTCTCCGCTCAAACCAGTGGAATCGACTCATCAACACAATATCTGATCATAGTTTATATTATGATATTTGCGGAGCACTAAATACATACCATATCGTTAAAAAAATGGAAAAGATAGCTCAATGAACGGCGCAAAATCACTTTTCCTTTACAAATCTGACTTCAGTCTCCGACTCTATTTCAGCAGATATAATTGCATCGACGTAGAGGGCGGACATCTTGAACGTATTTGTACCACTGAACTACATGCCTGGAATGGCCATTTGGACGCAAGTGTGTACTGTTTTAGGAATGACCATAGAGTGTCAAGGGGGAAAAGTACAACATGTAAAAGAGATATTTTTTTTTTTTTTTTTTATTTAGGTTTTATTTCCACATTAACTGCATATGAAAAGAATTTACAAAGTAAGGCATATACAAGGTAACAAAACATGTACATAATATTCGATTGATACAACAGTAATTCAAACGATGTAATGGCAAGTCATTAAATACATATGATGCTAACAATTATCTACAGTAATGAGGAGGAAACCTTGGAAGCATTATGCTTGTAATTAAGGTTCCCTTTACATAATACATTTTTTTACATAATATATGAAAACAAAAAACAAAACAAAGAACAAAAACGAGTGTGTGGTGCAGCCAGCCAACAAGTGTTGATAATACCGATGGTCTCTATCATGATGACCTTAAACATTTTCATACTGGAGTAGAAGTTTATGTTTCAGGTGATATTTAAAAGTAATTAAACTTGGCAGCTGTTTGAGCGAAATGTCTAAGGAGTTCCAGTACACAGGACCAGTATAAATCAAAGTTTTTTGTTTTAGTAAAGTTCTCAGTTTGTGTAAGTGAAAAAAGGAAGACTGTCGGGTTGGATAATTATGAATGTGTTGATTCTTTTGGAATGTCGACGTGATGGCATGAGGAAGTTCGTTAGAATTTAATCTAAACATAAAACAGCCTAAAAAGAAATTATACAGGTCATGAACTTTCAATATTTTATTTTCTAAAATAAACTATTAGTTGTGGCTTAAAGGTACTATGTCCCATTTGCAGGCCAACAAAATGAAAAAGTTAAATTCCAACTGCATTTGAAAGATAATACTAATTTAGAACTTCCCTAAAAAAGGTGGGGCTTGAAAATGTCTTCAAGTGGGAAAATAACGACTATTAGTTGTCAAATCGACTTTAGGGCTATAGAGCCCAAAAGTAATAGTCTTGATTTTCAGACAATTGTACCGAATGGTCATACGTTTTATGCTGCGCAAAGATTCAATCAGTTTAATCTTGTCCATCACAAGAAGTGGGTTATTGATGTAGACAAATGCTCATGTACGCTTTACAACTCTTTTCATGTATGTTATTACCAAAGAAGAAAAAAGGCCAGTCAGTCACTCAATAGTGTCTGACAGTGAAGTCTAGCAAGTAAACGGGTTTCCTTGCATAATTTGAATATGAGGTTACTGCTAACGTTTAAATTTCTCAGATAGGACATACATGACATATCAGGCGCGCCGGAAGCAGTTTGGGACTGGGGGGGGCAAAACATTCGAGGGGGCTCACTTTCCAGGGGCAGTGACGTAATGAGACAAAAAGTTCGGAAGGGGGGGGGGGGGGCACACGAAATTTCTGCATCACCACCAGTCTTACACGTTACATGCAGTCCCGCGGAACGTTTTTCAAAGTGGAGTATTATCGATCAGGTAGAGCGTAAATTGGCGTGGGGTCCAGGGAATGAGCCTCGGCAGGGGGTCAAGGGGCTGAGCCCCCGGAAGCTCAGGGGTTTTAGGTATTTATTTACGGTTAGATGAGCATCCAGGGGCCCTCTGTAAGGCAATTGACGTGTTTCCAAGGGGGGGGGGGAGAGCCCCCAGAAGCTCAGAGGTTTTGATATTTAACTACGGTCAGATGAGCATCCAGGGGCCGCCTTAGGGCCCTTGGTGGGGTCCAGGGGGCAGAGCCCCCGGAAGCTCAGGGGGGTTTTAGGTATTTAATTACGGTCAGATGAGCATCCAGGGGGGCCGCCTTAGGGGCCCTTGGTGGGGTCCAGGGGGCAGAGCCCCGGAAGCTCAGGGGTTTTATGTATTTAATTACGGTCAGATGAGCATCCAGGGGCCCGCCTTAGGGCCCTTGGTGAGGTCCAGGGGGCAGAGCCCCCGGAAGCTCCAGAGGTTTTAGGTATTTAATTAAGGTCAGATGAGCATCCAGGGGGCCGCCTTAGGGCCCTTGGTGGGGTCCAGGGGGCAGAGCCCCCGGAAGCTCAGGGGTTTTAAGCATTTAATTACGGTCAGATGAGCATTTTTTTATACCTTATTTGTGACATTGGCAGGTCACTTATTTTTTTCTCCGTCTTTCTTTCTTTTTTTCTTTAACATACTTTTCAAAAAGGAGGGGGGGGGGGGGGCTCGAGCCCAGCCACTTTGGCAGACCATGACATAAAGGCTTCTAAATTAGCGTATTTCGACTGTAATTTGGGAATTTCTTATTTTCCAACAAACGCATAAAAAGGTATGACTTAAAAAAGAAATGGAGAAAAAAATGCCGGAAAATCATGTCACAACATCAACATTTGTAAATCAATTGTTTTCGAATAAGATATACATCACCCCCCCCCCCCCCATCAGTACGCCAGCGTTCAAGGGCTCATGTCTTCTCACCCCTATAAACAAAAAAACGGACACGCTTTCCCATTCTCGCACAATATGTCCACGATATGCGCGTATCGCTATTATAGAGACCTCCATTGATAAATACCGTATAGTGTGGCATGCGCAATGTTTATGAAATTTAATTCCTGTGAACTTTCCGTTTCTTTGAATGGAATTGTATATGTGATTTAATTCAGGTTTTTATTATTGTTACGTTCTTTGGATTAAAAATACAAGACATGTTACTCTTTTACTGTTTTTTTTTTTTTTTTTGGAGGGGGGGGGGGGGGGCGTTTTGGGGGGGGGGGGCAAAATGCGTTTTGCCCCCCACTTTTTTGACTGGGGGGGCAACTGCCCCCCCTGCCCCCCCACTTCCGGCGCCTATGTGACATATTCATAATTCCTGCAAAGTTCTACAGCATTTGAGGTTGGCTGCAAAAGGGACATAGTACCTTTAACCTATTAGTGTGGCAGATTATTCGTATGACGCGTTTTTGAAGTATCAATAATTTGTCCAACTGGTAATTAAATGAATTCCCCCATGCAAGTATGCCATAGTTAAGATAAGGCAAGATAAGCGTCGAGTACAAACTTTTCAAAATATACTTAGGAAAAGACATTTTTAATTTATTGATTATTCCAATGTTCCTTGATAGAGTTTTACTCAATTGTAAGTTATGTTCTTTCCAAGAAAGTTTATTGTCAATTATAAAACCAAGGAATGTTGATGAATCAACTAAGTGTATAATTGTATCATTGATGTAAACATTGCCAGGCAATCCCGAAATAGAGTTGCTGAAGAGCATACATTGAGTTTTATTTAAGTTCAAGGAAAGTTTGTTGGCACAAATCCACTCTTCAACAAGTTTCATTTCAAGATTTACGGTTTCAAGTAGTGAATTGGGGATTTTGTGTGAGAAAAACACAGAAGAATCATCAGCAAATAATATAAACGACAAAACATTGGATGAGTTTTGAAAGTCATTCATATACAATATAAATAGAAGAGGCCCCAGAAGGGATCCTTGTGGCACTCCACAAATTAACTGTTGAAAGGCCGAGTCTGCTTCATTTATTGATACGTATTGTTTCCTACCCTTGAGGTAGCTTTCGAACCACTCCAAGGCCCTTCCACGTATACCATAGTGTGAAAGTTTGTATAGTAGAATTTGATGGTCGATTGTGTCAAAGGCCTTGGAGAGGTCCAGAAACATCCCAAGGGTATGAGAGTGTTCATCAATTGCAGAAGTAACATGATTAATGAAATGTAAAATAGCATGAACAGTCGAATGTTTTTGTCTGAAGCCAAACTGTGAGTCGGAGAATATATTATTACTAACTAAAAAAGCTACTGTGCGATCATAGATGAGTTTTTCTAACACTTTAGAGATGGAAGACAGGAGAGATATGGGCCTGTAATTACATGAATCTAAGGGGTCACCCTTTTTAAAAATCGGAACAACTTTTGCAAGTTTCATGGCATCGGGAACTACACCCTGAGACATGGAAAGATTAAATATGTGTTATAGGGGAACAACTATTTCGTGTATAATATTGATCAATAAAAAGTTACTGACTTCATCATGACCCGCACTTCTTTTTTCTTTGAAATTTTTAACAAGTTTTAGAATTTCAGATGCGTTGGTTGGACTAAAAAATATAGAATTCTGATTTTTGTTATTCAAAAAAGAATGAAAGGGTTTTCCGACAACAGGAATTTTCTTGGCAAGATTGGGTCCAATGTTTGAGAAGTAATCATTAAAGTGATTAGCAATAGATTCTTCATCATTGATGGTTTTATTATCCTCTCGGATTTGTTTTATGCTTTTTTTCCCACTCTTTTTGTTCAATGCCTTATTAATAACTCCCCATGTTTCCTTTATGTTGGATTTCTTTTTTTCAAACTGGGTACAATAATATCTCTGTTTCTCTAATCGCATAATCTTTGTCAAAGTGTTTTTATATTTAACATATTTTTCACGAAGTTTAGGTTTGGGATTCGCACGAAATTTATAATACAAGTTATTTTTCCTATTAATAGATCTTAATAAAGATTTAGAGACCCAAGGATTACGTGGTTCATGTCTATAACTGGAAAATTTGCATCTCTCTAGAGGAATACATTCGTCAAGAGCTATTTTTAGAACGTGGATAAAATTATGAATGATAGGAAAAAATAGACTACATGGAGCTAGAAAATGGACCGTTTTCGTTGTACAGACGTATCCCTTATTCAAAGTAAGCATATAATAGCGAATTATACATAATCTGTATTAAGGCTGATGTGAATTTGCGAACTTCGTGCAAAGGGTGAGAGAGGGAGAGGGAGAGAGAGAGAAAGAGAGAGAGAGAGAGAGAGAGAGAGGGGGGGGGGTGATCAGGAGATCTGGAGAGAGATACTCGTAAAACCCCACCCGTATTCCCAACTTTACAAAAAGAGATGAAATAATCGCCTCGGGTCGGTCTATCTCACGGCATGCAGCCATTAGCGGATTCAGAAGGAGAACATCCCCAGCAAAGTTAACAACCACTGTAAAGTTGCTCATAAAGTTGAAATGATAATGATTTATTCCTAATAGATCTAGATAATAGTATACATTCTCAGATTTGAATGAATAATAATTTGCCAACTTTATGAGCAACAGTGTAAAAAAAAAAAAAAAATGTTAATGATAATAATGATAATCTTAATAAAAATATTAACAACATAAGTATTAATGGTGCTAAAATTCCACGTGAATAATGCGCTCAAGGCGCAAGGAACATGAAAAAACACTAAAGTGAAACGAATTAGAAAATACATTTACAAGTAGATTTATAGAAGAGAGCAATGTTGAAAAGATGAGTTTTTAGGGCATATCTATCTATCACACTATCTACACTTAAAATATTACAATTTCTTCATGGCAAATGATTCCCCGGGCATCGGTAAGGTATATCATGCTCAAATGACCGACACCCCCCCCCCCCCCCCCCCCCCCCACCATGAACGAACAACAAAAAACATTTAGAATTGGATGGTCTTGATTGTCTTGGAGGAATAAAGACGTCAATAAATAGACATTGTACTATAAAAACTATAAACTGCATCCTCCCGTTGATGCCCCCTGCAGCAAATTTTGCCACACAAAGCATGGTGTACAAATAGTAAGGCACCTGAAATATGATGAACTTGTACCCCTGACCATATTCCTTGATCTGGCACCTCCAGCTCTGCATGGGTCATCCATCCTGTAAAATCAGTGTTGATTTCATATAATATTTCAATGAATGATAATAATGATTTGAACCGTAGTCCAACACTGAATTGAGGGGATGAACTTTTAGAAAATTTAGAGAAACCGACGTTTAACACATCAGCAAAGCACAGTGGTCAATAATGTGTGATGTTTACTACCTTCTGGCTCCTGCACATTTTCCTGCAAAGGGCAGCAGCATTTGTAACTACTAGAATACTGAATGAGAGTAATATGACAGAGAGTACCAATATGGCGGTCTCTTCCGCCTGCGATAATATAATCAGCGCAGTCAGTTCATATTTGTATGTGTCATATATTTCAGTGGTTCGTACACATGCCGGTATGCGAATTTTTTTTCCGTACTCGAGAGAGCAAAAATCCCATGTGCGCATGCGCGTGGACTTATGATTTCTCTGCTACTTCCCATACGAAATGTACATGTATTCGCATGTACTGTGCACGATTCGCGTTCTACGAGTAAACGATGGCATAGTAGTCTTCAAACACAGACTCTGATTTGCCAGTTTGACAAATCAATATGCGTATGTGTCGCGATGTGCTTATTCAAGTCTGTGTAGTTGTATGATTCAGACCCAGTAGTGCATATGGAAATACATTGCAACTTGTATAGAATGGTATAGTAGTCTGCAAGCACAGACGCTAATCTGACAGTTTGACAACATACTAGTAGTGTGCTGAGAAGTACTTTATTCAAGTCGCCAACTTGTATAGAATGGTATGGTATAGTTGTCAAACTGTCAGATTAGCGTCTGTGCTTGCAGACTACTATGCCACTCTGCAAGTTGAGATGCCTTTCCAATACACGCACCAGTAGGGTCTGAATCATAAAACTACACATATTTGAATATAAAGCACTACTCAAGACACTATGTTGTCAAACTGTCCGATTAGCGTCTGTGCTTGCAGACTACTATACCATGCTATTCAATTTGGGATGCATTTCTGTAAGCACTAAAATGTCTGAATCATACAACTACTCAGACTTGAATACTAGTACTATTGCTACGCACGATATATGCGTAATTGTTTTGTCAAACTGGCAAATCAGAGTCTGTGTTTGAAGACTACTATGCCATCGTTTACTCGTAGAACGCGAATCGTGCACAGTAGATGCGAATACATGTACATTTCGTATGGGAAGTAGCAGAGAAATCACAAGTCCACGCGCATGCGCACATGGGGTATTTGCCCTCTCGGGTACGGAAAAAAAATTCGCTGCCGGTATGCATCTCACGTTAAAAACGATTCAACTAAGAACGTCCTCATTTGCATTTCTCGGTCTGTAGTTCATTTCTAAAAGTTGAAAATGTCTTGGCTGGGATTGCAAGTTTCAAATCCAAATAACCCTGTTGTTTTCTTTGACATAACGATCGGAGGGCAGGTAAATATCCATTTTTATTATAGTTTGAAGTGGCCGAATTTGTCACGTGTAGTCCCACATGCTGATTTTTCCGTAGTTGTTAATGTAGGCCTATGTAGACTGTCACTGTGTGGCCGCTGTGGCGGTACTTTCGTATCCAGACTTTGACCCGTAACTCCTGCGTGGAGATACCCTACTTAAACATACCAAAAATCAGCTAAATCTTCATCAATTGTTCAAATAATGGTCATGATTTACAATTCGTTATGTTTCTTACCCCTTTCGTGTCAATTTTCTTACCTTTTCTTTCAAGTTTCATTGTCCTCGGCCCGGTTCAAAACTTCAAATCCAAAATTAGTTTGTCCTGCAATCTGGCAAATTATGTTTAATCATGTTAATGGAGCTGGAGCTGGATGGAGTAGAATTATCAGTTAACAGCAGGTAGTGGTTCCTCTACAAAAAGAAGGAAAACATGAAGTAATGATGATTGATGTCTGGTGATTCTTCTTCTTTTTTCCAAGAGAAGAAAACAGTTGAATGTACATGTAGCTATCTATTCAAATAGTTTAGTTAGAGCTTAATTATAGGGCCTAGAGATAGGAGTTCAGGCTAGTTCATGAGTTTGTGGTTGATTGGAGGCCTTTTATTATCAATCTGGGTCAATTTCACCAGCCTCATGGCCCTGATATATGTATAGAGTTCTATTATTTATTTAGAGTGATCTAGCTAAAGAATATTAAAAAAGGGATCGTTTAACAATGTTAAATCTGAGATACATGGCCCTACGTGTTATCAGTGTCTGTGATATGGTGTAATATTGAAGCCCTAAAAAAATTGCGCTTCAAAATGATCAAGAAGTGCCTCAAAAAAGTAAAAATCTTTGAGTGACCGGTTTTACCACACTCGTTTTCCCCAATAGACTGTAGTGTTATGAAAACCGTCAGGCGAACGGTTTTCAAAATTTGTAATTCCAATCATAAATATCTTGATAATCAGACAGGCGATTGGCTTGTAAAAGTCATGAGGTTCCTGACTGACCTAAAGGTTTATAATTATCATTGCATCATGAGCTAAATCCAGAATTTTATTTCAGAATCTGAGACAAAGTTACCGGATCCCTTTAATATCCTGACCTTTACTCTTGGAAAGATTCTCTGCCCATAACCTACACGTACATGTAAATGTGAACATTACAAATAAAGCCCACCTCTTCTGCTCACGGCTGTTTATTCCTTCAAAAGAAGAGGGGGAGTAACTCTGAGTAAGGACAAAAATGGAGTTTGACAATGCCAATATAGACATAGAGATGAGAAACCTTGTCAAAATTATAACAAGATGACCTTGAACCAAAAATAATGAAATAAATATGAACCTGGACAAACTTTTGGAAATGATGACCCACAAGGCATTGGATATTCCAGACATTGAATACTGGAATGGAAGTGGAATGATACAAAACTGATTTATATGACATGTACATGTATTACTACCAAAAAGTTTGTTAACATTTAAACAAAAATAATAACAAAGTGTATTTTTGAATTCTTCTTTTAAGCTTATGTGAAAAATTTACTTGTAATATGTTTGATATATTCTTTGTTAATGTGCAGGATATAGGTCGAATGAAGGTGGAATTATTTGCTGATGTTGTACCAAGAACAGCAGAAAACTTCAGACAGTTATGTACAGGAGAATTTAAGTAAGTGAACATTAAACAGTAATGTTTTAGAATTTTCAGTCTACATTTCTTTCTTT
The DNA here is from genome assembly GCA_035222895.1 of Strongylocentrotus droebachiensis. Classification (NCBI taxonomy): domain Eukaryota; kingdom Metazoa; phylum Echinodermata; class Echinoidea; order Camarodonta; family Strongylocentrotidae; genus Strongylocentrotus; species Strongylocentrotus droebachiensis. Next base: position 14,106 of record JAVYIG010010639.1, on the reverse strand, counting down.
TTTGGGGTCTCATTGATTGATCATATAAATGTATATCTCTTAAAAATGTAGAAGAAGAAGAAGAAGAAGAAGAAGAAGAAGAAGAAGAAGAGGAGGAGGAGGAGGAGGAGGAGGAGGAGGAGGAGGAGGAGGAGGAGGAAGAGGAGGAGGAGGAGGAGGAGAAGGAGGAGGAGGAGGAGGGGAGAGAGAGAGAGAGAGAGAGAGAGGGGAGGGGGGGGGGGGGAAGGAAAGGAGGAGGGGAGGAAGAAAAGCAAGATCATATTGAAAATGTTGTAGGTTAAAATCATTGTGTTCATACTGCCTAAATCATATATTCATCTCTATTCTGCAGCTGAGACGTTATAGTTCTACTTTCAACGATTATAATGGCCTTATAATGAATAGTACACCCCTTATGTTCTTTAACTCATATAATGAAGTGTACATAGCACGACTGAACACTACAGTAGTAGAACAGACCCGGTCAACTTGGACCCAGTGCACATTTGAACCCCAAACTTCAGAGTACTTGATAAGAGGAAGTTAAACAAAAGAGGGAAAAAAAGAAAGTGCCTGTAAGGATTGTTTTTAAATGTATTTTGATTTTGTTGGAGGGGAAAATGGCATGTCGACTGGATACAAAGGAGTAACGTTCAAAAGAGTCATCAAAGATTGCATGAACACTAAAACAGAACCGGTGCACATTTGAACCCCTAATTTCATATTACTTGATAAGAGGAATGAAAAAAAAATAATAATAATGTGTCGATAAGGATTGTTTTAAATGTACTGAATTCTGATATTTTTAAAAAGGAAAAATAACATGCCGACTGGATACAAAGGAGCAACGTTTCATAGAGTCATCAAAGATTTCATGATCCAAGGGGGAGATTTTATCAAGGTAAGAAAAGAGAATCCACATTACCTAATGACTTGCTGCGGAAAAAAGGATGATTGTTTTGTGAAAGCCTCTTTTGACCCATTCTTACAAATAGCATAAAAATTAAAAAACATGCAATTGTTAAAGGGCATTGCAGGGATTTGCTCTCAAAACTTGTAAAAGGGCAAAAATGTTGTAAAAAATCTGGATTGAAAACTTTCCTAAAAGTGTGGCAACGAAAATCATTATAAGCAAAATTACAGTCATTATTCTTTTCAAATTTGAATTTTGCAAATGGCAGTGTCTTATTCACCCCATTTGTTGTGTTACAAAATGAGGGCTTTTAACACGTTTCACTCATATAGAGAAGACAAAAAAACCACAAAGGCTTTTGATCTCATCTTGCTGTTTCAGATGAACTTTTAGATAGGTTTTGGAGGGCTTGCAAATCCCTGATCCATAGGGCTTGTTTGGGTTGAAAGTACCTAATATATACTCAGTAATATAAATTACAATATTTGGGGGAACTTTTTCAAACGAGGCCACCATGGGCTTTTCCTTTGCTCTCCTATTTAATTTGAAGTTATCGTATAAACTGACATTCTCTGCCTGTGTATATATATGTACCTGTATGTTTATTTGCCTTTGCTGTTTTTTTTTATGAAAATGAAATGAACAAACAAAACAAACGAATGTGTACAGTTCTCATACCATACACCATTCGCATTTTCTGTTGACATTTATTCTTTATCAAGTTCTTGCATGAAATAATGCCTAAACATGTTTCACTGTATAACATTATTTTACACAAAGCAAAATTGTTACTTATGGTACAACTTTAAATTTGCAGTGTTCCATACCAAATATTAGTTGAAAAGGTTGCTTGTTGTAACTCCAATTACAAAACATTTTTATAAGATAACATTTTCAATTCAATTCAATTCAAATGAACATTTATTTTCTTCCATTCAATTTGACAACATATTTGACATCCGTTCAAACAATACAATACAATACAAGGATTGCAAAGCTTCTTCATCTTTTCTAAGCTTTAATTCTTTTCTCTACTCTCTCTAACTTTCTAACTCTTTGTGTCTATCCCCTTTCTTACTATGTGAAACTGTTCTGCGTGTACTGTATGTAATATATGCTGATGAGTGTTTTTTGGTGTTTATGTACATGTAAATACGAGAGTGGTATACATGTAGGTATTGGAACGAATGGGTGTATGTTTGTTGTCGTTGTTGTTGGTTTGGTTTATTCAGAAATCACATCAAACAAGCAGCTCGCAGGCTGAAAATGTTCAATTTACAAACAAGTTAAAAATATAGAGAGATATAAACATATACAAAACTAAAATACATATTGTAAGTCATTGTAAGATGAAATCGAAATTGCAAAACAAAGTTATACGTTTAATGTAATAATATACTTTCATGTTGAAAGACCAAGACGATGGGAAGGAGAGAATGGAGAAGAAAAAAGGAAGTTGTTTGAGCGAAAGAGTCGACAAAGTATTTAACAATTGCTAAACAAACATTTTTTTATTACAAAAATTGAAATTAAGCATTAAAAAAAAAAACATATTGGATGAGATGAAATTAAACCATAAAAGTCAAAATGACAGTCTCTATTCCGTTTTCCCCTTTAATATGAATGAAATGACAGCATTCATCTAGATCGAGAAAGTTGTTCATGATGTTTGTTTGTGATGTTATTACTATTGCCTATTGATTAATTGTATTCTAATTTCATTTATGTTCATTTTCTGTTTTGTTTGTACAGAGCCCTCCTAATACGTTAAGCTTTTGTTTTTTGCGAGGTCTTTGCAGTGTATTTGCTGTATGTATTCATTACATAGTTATTATATTTTTAATGGAAGCATGAATTAAAAATTGAATTGAGTTGCATTGTTTTTTACAAACTTCTAATTTCTTTTCCTTTGAAGGGTGATGGCACAGGTACAGTAAGTATCTATGGATCTAACTTTATGGATGAAAACTTCAAACTAAAGCATGATGGACCAGGATTACTCTCAATGGTAAGGAAGTCTTTTCTTTCTTTTTTCCCCAATTTTGTTTGTTAATAAGATAAGATAATAAGTTAATGAGAATTTGATATTGCCACACGAGAATCAATACTGCTCTCCCTGCTTGCCCTGCAAATGTTATTCCTTCACCATTACCAGGTTACCTTTTAAAGTAGTCACCCAAAGAAAATTCATGACAACTGATAATTATGGACAAATTATATATGGATGGAAAGATTTTCTCTTGAAAAATCATACAGATATCATGGAAAGGCATAAAAAACAATTTTGTGGCTAGCTGTGTCTCGCATGCGACGTCACAAATCTTGACGCTTTACTGAGGACCACTGAAGGCAGAAAATCTGGATCTCAAAATAAACATTTTTGAAAGATGATTACTGTGGACCCCAAACATATTTTGAAGAGGGAAGTTGTTATATTTGATCAGTAAGACTTCCCCTTCGCAATGATATGAATTATGCATCATTTCAAAACACTTTTGATTCTTTGGGCGACTACTTTAAAGGTATTACAAAGTTTTGGTAATTTTGAAAATTGACTGGATAGTCAATCTTTACAATTTTGATATATCTGGATGCCCCTATGGATGTATTATAAGCACTAAAAAATTTAGCCCCTAAAACAGTTCTGCTTTCGAGAAAAATTGAATATACAAATTTACCGGTGCTCCCGGTAAATTTTGATAAATTTCAAATAGCGCCTACGACCATACGATGGTAGCTGCGACCATGAAATTCTCAGAATATGTAGTTGTGATATATATATTCCAAATGGTAATAGCACATCGGTCAATTTTATTCAAAAATATTGCTTAATAGCTCAATTAATATATTGACCTTGAGAGGGCGCTATACAACATAAAGAGTTTATTATTTACAATTTCATCACTTTAGACTCGATTTCAACCGCGACAACGATCACTGAATATTGTAGGATCGCATATGCGTCCAATATGTTTATTTGAACCAAATTCATGATCCCATACCAAAACTTTGTATTACCTTTAATACACCTGGGTCAAGAGAGACAACTGTTGCCAAAACACCATGTTCAAGGATAACAGCCCCAAGCAAGGAACGATCTTGGTACCTTTGAATACCATAATGCTCCCTCGATTCATGTCATTTTGGAAACAAAAAAACCAAGGTGCAGGTTCCTCCTATGAAGTCAGTATTTATCTACTGAAATAGATCAGTTTTGAGGCATAACTTGAAGTGTTCTAGACTGTCACTCACATGAATAAAGGTAAGGAACGAGTTCACTAAGGATGGAGAAATGGATGGAAAAACATGGTATCCATATCCCATGAGATGTGCTGTATCGGTACCTGGAGAGTGAGACCAGGGGCCTGTTTCACAAAGACTAAGGTCGACTTTAAGTTGGAATTAACTATGGCAAGCCATTCATGCCACTAGTTCCTTTAGCTAATCCTGGCATTGGTCTCTCAAGGGACGTAAAAATCGTGGTCACGAATCTACAGAATTTGCATTTTTTGATACTGCATAATTTAAGGAAAAATTATTATCTAAAGATCATAATTGAGAGACCAATAGTGAGAGCGACCAGTGGCATGAACGGCCTGCCATAGTTAAGTCCAACTTAAAGTTGATCTTAATCTTTGTGAAACACCCCCCTGGGCCCCGTCTTACACAGAGTTGCGATTGATTCAAATCAATCGTAAGTCCTCCAATCAATCGCAAGTTTGCAGTCTCCTATCTCTTATGTACATAGTTGCGATTGATATCAACTCTTTGTATGATGGGGCCCTGATGAGCGCAGGCCAGGACAAAGACAGCACTGTTCAATGAGGAATAAAGGAAACCGTTTGTCCAGAAGATAGATGGTCTTGAGACTTGAACATCAGTAGCAGAGTTCAGTAAATCATTGCCACTCTCAGCGCAGGTGTAGTGAATGGGTACCTGGTAGGTATCAATCCCTTGAATGCTTTTAGCACGCCAGGGCAGCTGGGTTATAGCCAGGGTAATGATAGTACTTTGTAGGCACTGTTTGCATACCCTAGGAAAGATACGATGTGCGCAATGTAATAATAAAAATAAAATTCAGTCCTTGTATAGCGCATAATACATTATTAAATAGCGTCTCTATGCGCTTCTGAAGAGCTTTGGAAATTAATACCCTAGCTTGAGCTCCGCCACACTTATCAGCGCACAGGGCATTTCAAGGAATAATCCTACCAGGTACCCATTTACTGCACCTGGGTTGAGTGTGGCAAGTGTAGATTAATGTCTTGCCAAAGGACATAAGTGCCGCCGCGGGACTCGAACCGCGGACCTTGTGATCCACAGTCCGGTGACATATCCACTCTACCACGTCATTGTCCTTGTTATTATTTTTGTTATCGTTATCAGGCCAACTCGGGTCCAGGTACCAACGGATGTCAGTTCTTTGTGACGTGCGCCAAGTGTGATTTCTTAGACGGCAAGCATGTGGTCTTCGGCAAGGTGATAGATGGACTTCTGGTCATGAGAAAGATTGAGGTATGTGCAGCTTCTTTTCTTTTTTTCAGGGGAGGGGGTTACAAATGTGCATCCCTACTGAGGAGACACAATGGCTCAGTGGTAGAGCAGTGGGCTTGTAAGCAGGAGGTCCCGGGTTCGAAACCAAGTGGATGCGCTAGTGCCCTTTGATAAGGCATTGATCCCAATTACCAAGTCCCCTTGAGAGAACAATCCCCTGGGTTATTACTTATACAAGCGTGCACATGCTTTCTTAGCAGTCAGGTAAAACAATCAAATCATCAATTAAGATCTCAGAAACATTAGATGCAATACTAGTTACTGTAGAATCTCACTTTTAGAATGATGCAAAATTTCCTTTACATTTGGGATATCAAATTGTTATGGATACCAGATGAGTGAGGCCAAATTGAAGGAAAAAAAATGATGTTATAGCAAGTTGCTTTCAGTAGATGTCAAATTTTACAAAATGTGAAAGGCAAAGAAAAACATTTCCAGGTACTTCCTTGGCGTGTTATGGGGTTCTTTTTTTTAAAAATTGAAATGAAGACATGCCCAATTTTTTTTTTTCTGGGGGTGGGGTATTGCTTAATTACACTTTAATGTTGTGCATCTTTGGGATTATACAATAGGCAATATCTAGATCGTTTTAAACATCTCTTGTGTGGTAACCAATACACAAAGAGTAAGTAGCACTCAACTGATCTTCCTGTCCATTCAATGTCTGTGACTAGGACGATTATGCTATTTATATCAGCCTGGCTAGGACCTGACTCATCTATTGTTTGCTGTTTGTATTATTCCATCAAACCTCACAAAACATCATCTGCGAATAACATTTGGACTCCCTGATCAGCTTAATCCATCTTAAACAGTGCAAATGGTGCATTATTCAGGCCGGATAATTAACCGATTTAAATCGGTTTCCTGATTATTATTTTTTGTATTTTTTTTTTCTTCCAGATTTCCCCCCTATTTTCCCCTTATTTTCCAGATGATTTTTTTTAGTGCTCATTATCACCCCTGAATATTACATGGTGATGAGAGGGTTAACATGGAAGAGAGAAATGCAGGGTCAAAGTCAAGAAGTGACTGTTCATAAAAGAAACAGTATACGAGACATGTATCACCAAGTTTAGTTTCAGGAACGATTCAGTTTATAAGATGTCTTCCTCCACTATAGTTTGTCTTTTAGGACAACCCTTGAGAGGTCATTGAAAGTCATTATTCCAATCGGTAAAGAGTTAGATGTATATGTATCTCTTTGATATAACATGTAGAAAATAGGGGGGGGGGTCTTCTTTACCTATTTTTATGTTGTCTTCCTATTTTTGTACTTGTGTTTTGTTTTGTTTTCAGTTTTTTTTTGAAAATGATGAATGCTATTCATCCAGCTACCTATTGATTGATAATTCTTTGTTTGGTTTTCAGAATGTACCAACCGGACCTAACAACAGACCGAAGATTCCTGTGCTTGTCTCACAGTGTGGGGAGATGTGATGATCCGCTCACCTCAAAGACTGTTTTATAAGTTCCTCAGAGACCTCTCTGCTCTCCATGTGAGGATTGTAAGACTTTATATATACATGTTCCATCAATCGGGATCTGTAGAGGATAAATCCAGGTGGCATGAACATGAAAGAGTAGTCATCGGGATGCAGATCTCTCACCTGTCAGGTTCTTACTCAACTGCCCACCAATCTTCACCATTTTATGATGTCCCAAAGTTCTCACTACATGTACAAGAGAGTGGAATTGTTGCTGAAAGGCCTAATCCATTCTAGAACACCCATTATGGCCTGATGATACTACATGTACTTCAATTGTTTGATGCATTCATCTGTGGTCGACATCTTACCAAATTGAATTTCTAGCCCTAACCCTTGACCCAACACTTATGCCTGACCCAAACCCTAACCTAGAACCTAATCCCAATCAAAGCCAATATCATCTGTTGTTCAGATCCAGAAGGGCTTCAACTTTGTGTTGCCATTTATGGGTTCACGCCCTTTTAGCTACAAAACAGGCAGTATCCTTCAAGAAGTATAGATGATCTGCAAATGGTTTGACATAATACACAAAGCACTATCATTGTATGGATCAAAGTCCAAACTGCCACATTAATACACTGGTACATAGTACCCTGAATGTGTGACGAAATTCAAATGTCTTTTTTATTTAGTTGTTTATTTACCGCTTGTGGGATGAAACACCCTTATCACAAGGGCAGGGTTAACCAGCAGTCCACTATTTATTTCAATAGGCCTTGTTCAGATATGATGCGGCAAAACCGCTGCGTTTTTATTCATGACGTTTAGAGTAATACGCGTCACATTTCTGTATCTCATAACACAGAGCTTGGTGAATACCCCAAGGGCCTTTTATTTCACCCAGTTGCCATTTATTTACTGCTGCCGTATATGCTCGGTGGTTTGCAGCATCCTATCAGAACGAGCCTGAAGTCGACCAAAGCCTGTAAACAGTTGAAACTGACCTCTACATAATTAGTTGTGACCTGACGTGGCTGGCTGCTTTTATTTAGCAAGTTACATTCCTAAGGCAGGATTAGACACTACTCGAAGTGTCACCATCATGATTAACTATCAGTGTACCTTTTTTATGTAAATAAACTTTTTTCTTATGAAACCATTTTCAAGAATTTTTTTTGTTGACATGTATTGAGAGTTTTATAAATGACAGAGTTTAAAGGCAGGGTATTTTTTACCAACATCGCTACCACTGTTGTAATGTACATTGGATTTTCAATTGCGCCATATTTCAGTCAAGGTGTACATAGTGCTTTTTCCAGTTCCTGTATCGAGCATCATCATGCGCGCATCGTCAGTGAGGGTGGTTGACATGGTTGTCGACACATTATTATTACATTGTGAGCAGCAGATAGCCGTTTACATAAATCTGAAGAAGTGTCAGTAGAATACCCTGCCTACAAGATTTAGGATCAGGAAATTGTGAAAAAGAGAAGGACAGTGGGTAGGGAAAGTAAGAATTTAGACATTTGTTTTAATTAAAAAATTTGCTGGCATCCTTTTGAAACATGCAACTCACATTTCTCATTGGGACATATACAAACTTGATACTTTTGATTTTTCTGTGATACACTGCCCATGGGTAATTTGATAAGGGTCATTTAATGGGAGGGGGACGGGTGCTGAACTAAGAGAGAGGAGACAAGTCATGGAAACAAAATGATTGCAATGAAATCTGACTTGCAAACAGATGTAGGACACTAGTATATGAATTAATAGAGTGATAACAGGAGTCGAGACTAAAAGAAAGGAAACTTCAGAATGAAATAAAACTCAAAGAGTGTGTTTATGATGATATGTGAAGGGTGATCAATAGTTGAGAGGGTAAATGGGCGAGGTGGACATAGTGAAAATGAGGGCATTAGTTTAGGCAATACACTAAGTGAGAATTGAAAATAAATCTTGATTGGAAGGAAGAGGTGGAGACAGAGAGAGGTAGGAAGGCTACAAGGTGTTTGGGGGATAAAAGAAAAAAAGAGCATAAACGGATCCAACGAATGAGGAGAACAGGATGGATATTGTGAAGTACAGATATTAGAGAAAGAAGAAAGCGTCGTGTGAATGAAAGAGATTTTTGTGTTTGCCTGCCTGATAATTTCGGCTGAAACTTTATAGTTAGCATGCATGTTGGCTTTTGTCCGGCAGAGGACAACCTTTGACTATTCCTTCATATGCCCACCTCTCTCTCCCTCCTTGCATTTGTCTCCTTCTATATCCATTAGGTTTTCCTTCTGTCTCTCTCTCTCTCACACACATACACTATCTACACCCCTTTGTCAACATCACCAGCACAAGAATACTTGGATTCACGTCTTGATATGTTTTTGTAGTGTAAACCCAGAAACTCTTGCAACACAACACTTTCACTAGATAACAAACGGTCATTTTCAGGACTCCTCAACCCTCTCTCTCTCTCTCTCTCACACATGGTGCACCCGCAAGCCTACTGTATAAACACTTTCACTGTTTGTATATCTGGTAAAGGCAATTTTTTTTTTTTACAAGAAACCATCTTAAATTGCGAAAATTCATTATCGCATCAGTTGTGATTAAACTACCGGTATCCAAAATCTGAACCACTCCTGAAATTTGCAAACAGTCTACACAACCAAAAGTTTCTGTTTTTGCAGTAATGAACCCACCTCAATCTTATGCTCATCCATCAATCACAATACATATCTTCTGTAGCATCCCTTCTCTCTTTAAGCCTGTCTGCACTACTTTGGCCAGGAGGGATTAGACCACCCTGCATGATCACTGACGGGTGGTTATGTCATCAACTCAGCTCTAAATTAACATGAGAAAAAGATGATCATGGGGGACCAACGGGCACCGCTACGGCATTGTTTGCTATATAGACGGAGCAAGTAGCTATAAGTAGTGCAGTGGGGCATTAAAGGAATCAAGTCACACCATTCAAGACACCATCTATCAATCACAATATATATCTTCTGTAGACGATAAGAAATAAAGAGATAAAGACAAGAGGATTTGCTCAAATAAGGGTCTTGTTTTCTTGAGCTTGCAATGATCAACCATCATCCAGTGTCGTCATGATGGTCGGCGTCACAAGAGAGGCGATAAGCAAAATTTAAGACTCAAGATGGTATGTTAAACTTTGATCTTAAGGACGTTTTCTTTGCTTTTTAACGAGTCTTAAAACTAACATGAATAATGCATACTGTTATTAGAAAGGTCTTTAATTCCGTGTGTTAAACTTATGCTGAGGCATTCGAGAAAAATATATGCCTGTATTAATCAGCAATACCTGCCTGCTATACACTGACAGCGAGTTCTTCTGTTTCCTCATCAAATATTGAAAATAAATTTTTAACAAAAAAAATTACATATGCCTGTAAAATGGCTATTTCAGCATTTTTCTCTGTTTTCTACAATTCATATTTCTTTTTCATTGGAAAAACTAGAAAGAATATATAAAATATAAAATATTTTCAAAATAGTTTAATAAATTATTTCCAAAAGACAACTTTGTCGAAAAGAGTTGAAAAAAGAAGAAAATGAATTGAAAGCAAAATTTTCTTTTCAAAATGTCAGCAACTGATAGTGATAGCCGCAGGTATTACATCAGGCAAATCAAACAGGTTAAAGGTCATACAATGTACCTTCTAGATGTTACTTTACAAGATTTTAGATCTACTTTGGTATCTTCTTTCCTTTTTCCTTTGATTGTAAACTCCTTTCAACTAATACGAATTAATACCATAACTTGCACCTGCCTAGAATATACAGTCGACACTGCCCACAAACAAATCGAGAAGTATAGAATAACGCAACATAAAAAAGGAAAGATTTTGGTAGCTGTGCTCTTTTCCTCTTTTCTTATCTTTCCAATGTTTACTCTCCTGTGCTCATTTAAAATGGTAAACTAAAAAGAGAGCCAGATTTTTATTTGGAAGGTTGCAAATCGATTGACAGATAGGTCATCAGTGTAGAGCTTTGATACAAGCAACAAAAACGGTCCATACGCTTGTTGAGCAATATGGTTAGTTCATGAAGGCCTTGTATATATCACATATTGATAACAAATATTAGAAGTCAATGATGCATTGCTGCAAAGAATTTTGATAACGTGACTTTCTTTGTAGTCTGGTGCTTGGTAAAATCCAGAGAGACGCGATGAAGATACTTTAATTCAAGTAAAATCAAGGAAAAAGCAAAAATGATTTGTCCATGGTGTTGTAACTTGTTGCTGATGTTTGTTCTTGCATCGCTGGTGAGCAGTGTCTGTCTAACTTCGATGACTGTGCCGATGATGATTTACTAGGTGAAATGCTACAAGGCAGGGTGCAGTGCTTCTTGGTGGTAACCTCCTTCTACTCTTCAACCTTGATGCTGGCCTTGGTATCTGCTGGAGCAGAAGGCTCCTCCTTGATGACCGGTCTGTCCGAGGGCTCATTCTACAAGAGAGGTAAAGAGCAGGGGAAAAATTAATATTTATTTTTCGGGTCTACTTTTCAAGCTTGCCTGCATAAAAATAACACTCTAAAATTTGTTTTGCATTGAACTATGCAAATTTACGGGGGCTCATTTCTGATTTTCGGCGGCTATTTTGGGCATTTCGGGGGCAAATTCCCCCTGAGCCCCCGTGTAATTCTTTCACTGGTAAAGAGGGATGATTATCTCAAGCCATGAACAAGGCAAGTACAAGATATATGTATATGAGCATTATTTTACGTAACCGTCATATTCAAATGTATGGAATGATGTTAAACAATTGTACTAACACCCATTTTTCTGAAATGATGCCCTAGGCACTGTTTCATGAAAGTGTCATAAGTACAAGTTCATCAAAATCCTATTGAAGTGTGTGTTAAACTCACTACATGTATTTCAATGGGATTTTGGTGAACTTGTACTTACTACAGTTTTTGTGAACACTGCCCCTGTCTGTTTGTGTCCCATACCTTACCTAGTTTCAAGGACATGGAATGCATGTAAAATTGAAAGGGTTTATTGCCACATGTCTACAACCAGTTCGCCTACTACCTGATTGGTTTATTCCTGTATGGTCTACACCTAGCCAGCCCAGCCCTGTAGACCAAACGGCAATTCACCCATTGAATACAAAAAAGTATCAAATATTTTTAATATTTCATCTAACTGTATAGTTATCATATTGATACACTTATCAGAAACACTAACATCTTCTACCGACAATAGCTGACCCTACAAAATAATTTTCTTGTTGAAAGGGCACAGAAGAGTTTTAACCTTTTTAACCTAACTGCAAGTACAACACATAACCTCCAGTAAACATGTCTTTTCAATAAACTTTCTCACTAAGTTTACATGTGTTTCAAATATCACTCATTGCATTTTCCACTCTTTGATTTATAATGAAGCAACTTACCCTGCCTCCTCCGGTCTCTCCTTGGTTCTCTCCTTGGTTCCCTCCTTGGTTCTCTCCTCCTTGGTTCTCTCCCCCTTGGTTCTCTCCTCCTTGGTCCCCTTCTCCGTCCTTGTTGGGGGCACCTTTACGATTGTTGTAGCGACGACGATAAGGGCGTCGCGGCCTCCTACGTTCTTGATTCTCGCCACCTTCCCTCTCCTCACCTCCTTCCCCGTTCTGCTCCCTATCACCACCTTCCTCATTCTGGTCGCCACGGGACTGGGGGCGGCGGTTGTTGTATCTCTGGTTGGGACGGTATCGGCGACGGCGGTTGCTGTTTGACTTGTCATCGCCTTCCCTATCCTGTCGCTCGCCGCCTTCTTCTTCATTCTGTTGAAAATAGAATACATGAGGGGATTTTGGTGAATTCTTGAAGATTGAATCCACAGCACATTTTGCTACAATCCCAAGAGCATTTAGCTTGTCTACTTTTTATAGATAATATGCATCTCATGATATATTTATGGATAATCAAACCTACTGACATGGTTTATAACTTACATATCTTTCCTTTACATTCTGGAGAATAGAATTGAATGGAAAAGATTGTCAAGGTCGATGTGAGTATGCACATAATTGAAGTTCAGTGGTAAACTGAGTATCTTGTTTACAAAAGGCACTACACAGCTCTGCTTTCCCCCAGGCTAATAATCATAAAATACTGATGTCCTTGAACACACTCTGGGTTTAACTGAAGGGAGCTTTATGACATATTTTACTACTCACTTGCTCCCCGTCTGGAGGTGCTCCATCCTGGCCGGGTCTTGGTCTACGTCCACCTCTATACCTTCGACGACCACCACGATAGCCTCCTCTACCTCCATCACGGTACTGTCTCCTCCCCTCCTTGGGACCGTCGTTCTCTTCTCCTCCCTCCTTCTCGTCTGAGGGAATCTCCTCCTCATCTCCCTGCGAGTTACGGGGTCTGCGGCGGCGGTAGTAGCGGGGGCGGCCGCGGTATCGGCGCTTGTCGGCCGCGTACTTGCTCCCTACTACTGGGGCACCCTCAGGACCAGTCACTCGGGCGGCTTCATTGCCCTTGGCCAGGAGACAAGAATATACAGTACTCGTCGTTATTTTTAAAGTACTTAAATAAGAATTCTCTACTCTTTGCAGTATTATAGATTAATTTTGAATTAAAAGGATGAGAATTCTTTACTTGTATATGAATTCTCTGCTTTTTGCAGCACTATTCATTAATTTTAGAGTCGGAGGATGAGAATTCTTCAAATAATAATATTCAACTTTTTTATAGTGCTTAATACATCTACATGTATGATGTCTCTAAGCGTTTTACAGATATACTGTTCCTTTTTTTTTCCCCAGCATCCAGTAACTTCTACACAACAATTTCTGCCTCAGTATTCACAACAAATTTCCAAAAATGTACGAGTATAAGGTTCAACAACAAAAATCCCTCCCCATAATATGCAACAACACTCTTTACACAGCATTGAAACATTGTCTGGCGAATGATGCTACATAGCGGTCACTAAAATGTGCATAGAGTAATTATGGCCCAACAAAGCATCTTCATAACCATCCTGTGTCATCCTGCTTGCCTAGACTCAAGGAGGTACAATAACTCCCATTCATGTAAGCGATGTGTTGTCAATCCCTTACAGACCTTGAGATGTACTGTAATAGCTACCTCTGCCAGACTATAGGCCTGTCATCAGCTTGAGTTTGCCAAAATAACCCGCTATTTTAACTATCCCGATCGCAAGTTATCAAGCTTATTTGCATCTTCATCAGCCCGCAGT
>JAVYIG010010638.1:0-67488 GCA_035222895.1 Strongylocentrotus droebachiensis | reverse complement strand
AATGATACCATTTAGGAGACCATAGCATTCTAAGCGAAATAAATAAAGATGAAAAACATAAACCGATGACGCGAACAGGTAGAGAAGCTCAAGCGCAGCATAATGATACCACTTAGGAGACCGAGTTGATTTTTTAAGAAAGATATTTGCAAATGTAAAACTTGCTTCAAATGGCTCTTTTATTGTGCAATATGACAGTATATACGCGATTTACTCGTTTTCAACATTGTGCAATAAATAAAGATGAGAGAGATAAACCGATGTCGCGAACAGGTAGAGAAGCTCAAGCGCAACATAATGATACCACTTAGGAGACCATACCATTCTTTTTAAGAAAGATATTTGAAAATGTGATGTTGCAAATGTAAAAAATGCTTCAAATGACTCTTTTATTGCGCAATATGACAGTATATACGCGATTTAATCGTTTTCAACATCGCGCAATAAATAAGGATGAGAAACATAAACCGATGGCGCGAACAGGTAGAGAAGCTGAAGCGCAACATAATGATACCACTTAGGAGACCATACCATTCTTTTTAAGAAAGATATTTGCAAATGTGATGTTGCAAATGTAAAAAATGCTTCAAATGACTCTTTTATTGCGCAATATGACAGTATATACGCGATTTAATCGTTTTCAACATCGCGCAATAAATAAGGATGAGAAACATAAACCGATGGCGCGAACAGGTAGAGAAGCTGAAGCGCAACATAATGATACCACTTAGGAGACCATACCATTCTTTTTAAGAAAGATATTTGCAAATGTGATGTTGCAAATGTAAAAAATGCTTCAAATGACTCTTTTATTGCGCAATATGACAGTATATACGCGATTTAATCGTTTTCAACATCGCGCAATAAATAAAGATGAGAAACATAAACCGATGGCGCGAACAGGTAGAGAAGCTGAAGCGCAACAAAATGATACCATTTAGGAGACCATAGCATTCTAAGCGCAAAAAATAAAGATGAAAAACATAAACCGATGACGCGAACAGGTAGAGAAGCTCAAGCGCAACATAATGATACCACTTAGGAGACCATACCATTCTTTTTAAGAAAGATATTTGCAAATGTGATGTTGCAAATGTAAAAATTGCTTCAAATGACTCTTTTATTGCGCAATATGACAGTATATACGCGATTTAATCGTTTTCAACATCGCGCAATAAATAAAGATGAGAAACATAAACCGATGGCGCGAACAGGTAGAGAAGCTCAAGCGCAACAAAATGATACCATTTAGGAGACCATAGCATTCTAAGCGAAATAAATAAAGATGAAAAACATAAACCGATGACGCGAACAGGTAGAGAAGCTCAAGCGCAGCATAATGATACCACTTAGGAGACCGAGTTGATTTTTTTAAGAAAGATATTTGCAAATGTAAAACTTGCTTCAAATGGCTCTTTTATTGTGCAATATGACAGTATATACGCGATTTACTCGTTTTCAACATTGTGCAATAAATAAAGATGAGAGAGATAAACCGATGTCGCGAACAGGTAGAGAAGCTCAAGCGCAACATAATGATACCACTTAGGAGACCATACCATTCTTTTTAAGAAAGATATTTGAAAATGTGATGTTGCAAATGTAAAAAATGCTTCAAATGACTCTTTTATTGCGCAATATGACAGTATATACGCGATTTAATCGTTTTCAACATCGCGCAATAAATAAGGATGAGAAACATAAACCGATGGCGCGAACAGGTAGAGAAGCTGAAGCGCAACATAATGATACCACTTAGGAGACCATACCATTCTTTTTAAGAAAGATATTTGCAAATGTGATGTTGCAAATGTAAAAAATGCTTCAAATGACTCTTTTATTGCGCAATATGACAGTATATACGCGATTTAATCGTTTTCAACATCGCGCAATAAATAAGGATGAGAAACATAAACCGATGGCGCGAACAGGTAGAGAAGCTGAAGCGCAACATAATGATACCACTTAGGAGACCATACCATTCTTTTTAAGAAAGATATTTGCAAATGTGATGTTGCAAATGTAAAAAATGCTTCAAATGACTCTTTTATTGCGCAATATGACAGTATATACGCGATTTAATCGTTTTCAACATCGCGCAATAAATAAAGATGAGAAACATAAACCGATGGCGCGAACAGGTAGAGAAGCTGAAGCGCAACAAAATGATACCATTTAGGAGACCATAGCATTCTAAGCGCAAAAAATAAAGATGAAAAACATAAACCGATGACGCGAACAGGTAGAGAAGCTCAAGCGCAACATAATGATACCACTTAGGAGACCATACCATTCTTTTTAAGAAAGATATTTGCAAATGTGATGTTGCAAATGTAAAAATTGCTTCAAATGACTCTTTTATTGCGCAATATGACAGTATATACGCGATTTAATCGTTTTCAACATCGCGCAATAAATAAAGATGAGAAACATAAACCGATGGCGCGAACAGGTAGAGAAGCTCAAGCGCAACATAATGATACCACTTAGGAGACCATACCATTCTTTTTAAGAAAGATATTTGCAAATGTGATGTTGCAAATGTAAAAATTGCTTCAAATGACTCTTTTATTGCGCAATATGACAGTATATACGCGATTTAATCGTTTTCAACATCGCGCAATAAATAAAGATGAGAAACATAAACCGATGGCGCGAACAGGTAGAGAAGCTCAAGCGCAACAAAATGATACCATTTAGGAGACCATAGCATTCTAAGCGAAATAAATAAAGATGAAAAACATAAACCGATGACGCGAACAGGTAGAGAAGCTCAAGCGCAGCATAATTATACCACTTAGGAGACCGAGTTGATTTTTTTAAGAAAGATATTTGCAAATGTAAAACTTGCTTCAAATGGCTCTTTTATTGTGCAATATGACAGTATATACGCGATTTACTCGTTTTCAACATTGTGAAATAAATAAAGATGAGAGAGATAAACCGATGTCGCGAACAGGTAGAGAAGCTCAAGCGCAACATAATGATACCACTTAGGAGACCATACCATTCTTTTTAAGAAAGATATTTGCAAATGTGATGTTGCAAATGTAAAAAATGCTTCAAATGACTCTTTTATTGCGCAATATGACAGTATATACGCGATTTAATCGTTTTCAACATCGCGCAATAAATAAAGATGAGAAACATAAACCGATGGCGCGAACAGGTAGAGATGCTCAAGCGCAACAAAATGATACCATTTAGGAGACCATAGCATTCTAAGCGCAATAAATAAAGATGAAAAACATAAACCGATGACGCGAACAGGTAGAGAAGCTCAAGCGCAACATAATGATACCACTTAGGAGACCATACCATTCTTTTTAAGAAAGATATTTGCAAATGTGATGTTGCAAATGTAAAAAAATGCTTCAAATGACTCTTTTATTGCGCAATATGACAATATATACGCGATTTAATCGTTTTCAACATCGCGCAATAAATAAGGATGAGAAACATAAACCGATGGCGCGAACAGGTAGAGAAGCTGAAGCGCAACAAAATGATACCATTTAGGAGACCATAGCATTCTAAGCGCAATAAATAAAGATGAAAAACATAAACCGATGACGCGAACAGATAGAGAAGCTCAAGCGCAGCATAATGATACCACTTAGGAGACCGAGTTGATTTTTTTTTAGAAAGATATTTGCAAATGTAAAACTTGCTTCAAATGGCTCTTTTATTGTGCAATATGACAGTATATACGCGATTTACTCGTTTTCAACATTGTGCAATAAATAAAGATGAGAGAGATAAACCGATGGCGCGAACAGGTAGAGAAGCTGAAGCGCAACAAAATGATACCATTTAGGAGACCATAGCATTCTAAGCGCAATAAATAAAGATGAAAAACATAAACCGATGACGCGAACAGGTAGAGAAGCTCAAGCGCAACATAATGATACCACTTAGGAGACCATACCATTCTTTTTAAGAAAGATATTTGCAAATGTGATGTTGCAAATGTAAAAATTGCTTCAAATGACTCTTTTATTGCGCAATATGACAGTATATACGCGATTTAATCGTTTTCAACATCGCGCAATAAATAAGGGTGAGAAACATAAACCGATGGCGCGAACAGGTAGAGAAGCTGAAGCGCAACAAAATGATACCATTTAGGAGACCATAGCATTCTAAGCGCAATAAATAAAGATGAAAAACATAAACCGATGACGCGAACAGATAGAGAAGCTCAAGCGCAGCATAATGATACCACTTAGGAGACCGAGTTGATTTTTTTAAGAAAGATATTTGCAAATGTAAAACTTGCTTCAAATGGCTCTTTTATTGCGCAATATGACAGTATATACGCGATTTAATCGTTTTCAACATCGCGCAATAAATAAGGATGAGAAACATAAACCGATGGCACGAACAGGTAGAGAAGCTCAAGCGCAACAAAATGATACCATTTAGGAGACCATAGCATTCTAAGCGCAATAAATAAAGATGAAAAACATAAACCGATGACGCGAACAGATAGAGAAGCTCAAGCGCAGCATAATGATACCACTTAGGAGACCGAGTTGATTTTTTTAAGAAAGATATTTGCAAATGTAAAACTTGCTTCAAATGGCTCTTTTATTGTGCAATATGACAGTATATACGCGATTTACTCGTTTTCAACATTGTGCAATAAATAAAGATGAGAGAGATAAACCGATGTCGCGAACAGGTAGAGAAGCTGAAGCGCAACATAATGATACCACTTAGGAGACCATACCATTCTTTTTAAGAAAGATATTTGCAAATGTGATGTTGCAAATGTAAAAAATGCTTCAAATGACTCTTTTATTGCGCAATATGACAGTATATACGCGATTTAATCGTTTTCAACATCGCGCAATAAATAAAGATGAGAAACATAAACCGATGGCGCGAACAGGTAGAGAAGCTGAAGCGCAACAAAATGATACCATTTAGGAGACCATAGCATTCTAAGCGCAAAAAATAAAGATGAAAAACATAAACCGATGGCGCGAACAGGTAGAGAAGCTCAAGCGCAACAAAATGATACCATTTAGGAGACCATAGCATTCTAAGCGAAATAAATAAAGATGAAAAACATAAACCGATGACGCGAACAGGTAGAGAAGCTCAAGCGCAGCATAATTATACCACTTAGGAGACCGAGTTGATTTTTTTAAGAAAGATATTTGCAAATGTAAAACTTGCTTCAAATGGCTCTTTTATTGTGCAATATGACAGTATATACGCGATTTACTCGTTTTCAACATTGTGCAATAAATAAAGATGAGAGAGATAAACCGATGGCGCGAACAGGTAGAGAAGCTGAAGCGCAACAAAATGATACCATTTAGGAGACCATAGCATTCTAAGCGCAATAAATAAAGATGAAAAACATAAACCGATGACGCGAACAGGTAGAGAAGCTCAAGCGCAACATAATGATACCACTTAGGAGACCATACCATTCTTTTTAAGAAAGATATTTGCAAATGTGATGTTGCAAATGTAAAAATTGCTTCAAATGACTCTTTTATTGCGCAATATGACAGTATATACGCGATTTAATCGTTTTCAACATCGCGCAATAAATAAGGGTGAGAAACATAAACCGATGGCGCGAACAGGTAGAGAAGCTGAAGCGCAACAAAATGATACCATTTAGGAGACCATAGCATTCTAAGCGCAATAAATAAAGATGAAAAACATAAACCGATGACGCGAACAGATAGAGAAGCTCAAGCGCAGCATAATGATACCACTTAGGAGACCGAGTTGATTTTTTTAAGAAAGATATTTGCAAATGTAAAACTTGCTTCAAATGGCTCTTTTATTGCGCAATATGACAGTATATACGCGATTTAATCGTTTTCAACATCGCGCAATAAATAAGGATGAGAAACATAAACCGATGGCACGAACAGGTAGAGAAGCTCAAGCGCAACAAAATGATACCATTTAGGAGACCATAGCATTCTAAGCGCAATAAATAAAGATGAAAAACATAAACCGATGACGCGAACAGATAGAGAAGCTCAAGCGCAGCATAATGATACCACTTAGGAGACCGAGTTGATTTTTTTAAGAAAGATATTTGCAAATGTAAAACTTGCTTCAAATGGCTCTTTTATTGTGCAATATGACAGTATATACGCGATTTACTCGTTTTCAACATTGTGCAATAAATAAAGATGAGAGAGATAAACCGATGTCGCGAACAGGTAGAGAAGCTGAAGCGCAACATAATGATACCACTTAGGAGACCATACCATTCTTTTTAAGAAAGATATTTGCAAATGTGATGTTGCAAATGTAAAAAATGCTTCAAATGACTCTTTTATTGCGCAATATGACAGTATATACGCGATTTAATCGTTTTCAACATCGCGCAATAAATAAAGATGAGAAACATAAACCGATGGCGCGAACAGGTAGAGAAGCTGAAGCGCAACAAAATGATACCATTTAGGAGACCATAGCATTCTAAGCGCAAAAAATAAAGATGAAAAACATAAACCGATGGCGCGAACAGGTAGAGAAGCTCAAGCGCAACAAAATGATACCATTTAGGAGACCATAGCATTCTAAGCGAAATAAATAAAGATGAAAAACATAAACCGATGACGCGAACAGGTAGAGAAGCTCAAGCGCAGCATAATTATACCACTTAGGAGACCGAGTTGATTTTTTTAAGAAAGATATTTGCAAATGTAAAACTTGCTTCAAATGGCTCTTTTATTGTGCAATATGACAGTATATACGCGATTTACTCGTTTTCAACATTGTGCAATAAATAAAGATGAGAGAGATAAACCGATGTCGCGAACAGGTAGAGAAGCTCAAGCGCAACATAATGATACCACTTAGGAGACCATACCATTCTTTTTAAGAAAGATATTTGCAAATGTGATGTTGCAAATGTAAAAAATGCTTCAAATGACTCTTTTATTGCGCAATATGACAGTATATACGCGATTTAATCGTTTTCAACATCGCGCAATAAATAAAGATGAGAAACATAAACCGATGGCGCGAACAGGTAGAGATGCTCAAGCGCAACAAAATGATACCATTTAGGAGACCATAGCATTCTAAGCGCAATAAATAAAGATGAAAAACATAAACCGATGACGCGAACAGGTAGAGAAGCTCAAGCGCAACATAATGATACCACTTAGGAGACCATACCATTCTTTTTAAGAAAGATATTTGCAAATGTGATGTTGCAAATGTAAAAAAATGCTTCAAATGACTCTTTTATTGCGCAATATGACAATATATACGCGATTTAATCGTTTTCAACATCGCGCAATAAATAAGGATGAGAAACATAAACCGATGGC
The DNA here is from genome assembly GCA_035222895.1 of Strongylocentrotus droebachiensis. Lineage (NCBI taxonomy): Eukaryota > Metazoa > Echinodermata > Echinoidea > Camarodonta > Strongylocentrotidae > Strongylocentrotus > Strongylocentrotus droebachiensis. The sequence goes on along the minus strand of JAVYIG010010638.1, from coordinate 60,169 downwards.
GCGAACAGGTAGAGAAGCTGAAGCGCAACAAAATGATACCATTTAGGAGACTATAGCATTCTAAGCGCAATAAATAAAGATGAAAAACATAAACCGATGACGCGAACAGATAGAGAAGCTCAAGCGCAGCATAATGATACCACTTAGGAGACCGAGTTGATTTTTTTTAGAAAGATATTTGCAAATGTAAAACTTGCTTCAAATGGCTCTTTTATTGTGCAATATGACAGTATATACGCGATTTACTCGTTTTCAACATTGTGCAATAAATAAAGATGAGAGAGATAAACCGATGGCGCGAACAGGTAGAGAAGCTGAAGCGCAACAAAATGATACCATTTAGGAGACCATAGCATTCTAAGCGCAATAAATAAAGATGAAAAACATAAACCGATGACGCGAACAGATAGAGAAGCTCAAGCGCAGCATAATGATACCACTTAGGAGACCGAGTTGATTTTTTTAAGAAAGATATTTGCAAATGTAAAACTTGCTTCAAATGGCTCTTTTATTGTGCAATATGACAGTATATACGCGATTTACTCGTTTTCAACATTGTGCAATAAATAAAGATGAGAGAGATAAACCGATGTCGCGAACAGGTAGAGAAGCTCAAGCGCAACATAATGATACCACTTAGGAGACCATACCATTCTTTTTAAGAAAGATATTTGCAAATGTGATGTTGCAAATGTAAAAAATTCTTCAAATGACTCTTTTATTGCGCAATATGACAGTATATACGCGATTTAATCGTTTTCAACATCGCGCAATAAATAAGGATGAGAAACATAAACCGATGGCGCGAACAGGTAGAGAAGCTGAAGCGCAACATAATGATACCACTTAGGAGACCATACCATTCTTTTTAAGAAAGATATTTGCAAATGTGATGTTGCAAATGTAAAAAATGCTTCAAATGACTCTTTTATTGCGCAATATGACAGTATATACGCGATTTAATCGTTTTCAACATCGCGCAATAAATAAGGATGAGAAACATAAACCGATGGCGCGAACAGGTAGAGAAGCTGAAGCGCAACATAATGATACCACTTAGGAGACCATACCATTCTTTTTAAGAAAGATATTTGCAAATGTGATGTTGCAAATGTAAAAAATGCTTCAAATGACTCTTTTATTGCGCAATATGACAGTATATACGCGATTTAATCGTTTTCAACATCGCGCAATAAATAAAGATGAGAAACATAAACCGATGGCGCGAACAGGTAGAGAAGCTGAAGCGCAACAAAATGATACCATTTAGGAGACCATAGCATTCTAAGCGCAAAAAATAAAGATGAAAAACATAAACCGATGACGCGAACAGGTAGAGAAGCTCAAGCGCAACATAATGATACCACTTAGGAGACCATACCATTCTTTTTAAGAAAGATATTTGCAAATGTGATGTTGCAAATGTAAAAATTGCTTCAAATGACTCTTTTATTGCGCAATATGACAGTATATACGCGATTTAATCGTTTTCAACATCGCGCAATAAATAAAGATGAGAAACATAAACCGATGGCGCGAACAGGTAGAGAAGCTCAAGCGCAACATAATGATACCACTTAGGAGACCATACCATTCTTTTTAAGAAAGATATTTGCAAATGTGATGTTGCAAATGTAAAAATTGCTTCAAATTCTCTTTTATTGCGCAATATGACAGTATATACGCGATTTAATCGTTTTCAACATCGCGCAATAAATAAAGATGAGAAACATAAACCGATGGCGCGAACAGGTAGAGAAGCTCAAGCGCAACAAAATGATACCATTTAGGAGACCATAGCATTCTAAGCGAAATAAATAAAGATGAAAAACATAAACCGATGACGCGAACAGGTAGAGAAGCTCAAGCGCAGCATAATGATACCACTTAGGAGACCGAGTTGATTTTTTTAAGAAAGATATTTGCAAATGTAAAACTTGCTTCAAATGGCTCTTTTATTGTGCAATATGACAGTATATACGCGATTTACTCGTTTTCAACATTGTGCAATAAATAAAGATGAGAGAGATAAACCGATGTCGCGAACAGGTAGAGAAGCTCAAGCGCAACATAATGATACCACTTAGGAGACCATACCATTCTTTTTAAGAAAGATATTTGAAAATGTGATGTTGCAAATGTAAAAAATGCTTCAAATGACTCTTTTATTGCGCAATATGACAGTATATACGCGATTTAATCGTTTTCAACATCGCGCAATAAATAAGGATGAGAAACATAAACCGATGGCGCGAACAGGTAGAGAAGCTGAAGCGCAACATAATGATACCACTTAGGAGACCATACCATTCTTTTTAAGAAAGATATTTGCAAATGTGATGTTGCAAATGTAAAAAATGCTTCAAATGACTCTTTTATTGCGCAATATGACAGTATATACGCGATTTAATCGTTTTCAACATCGCGCAATAAATAAGGATGAGAAACATAAACCGATGGCGCGAACAGGTAGAGAAGCTGAAGCGCAACATAATGATACCACTTAGGAGACCATACCATTCTTTTTAAGAAAGATATTTGCAAATGTGATGTTGCAAATGTAAAAAATGCTTCAAATGACTCTTTTATTGCGCAATATGACAGTATATACGCGATTTAATCGTTTTCAACATCGCGCAATAAATAAAGATGAGAAACATAAACCGATGGCGCGAACAGGTAGAGAAGCTGAAGCGCAACAAAATGATACCATTTAGGAGACCATAGCATTCTAAGCGCAAAAAATAAAGATGAAAAACATAAACCGATGACGCGAACAGGTAGAGAAGCTCAAGCGCAACATAATGATACCACTTAGGAGACCATACCATTCTTTTTAAGAAAGATATTTGCAAATGTGATGTTGCAAATGTAAAAAATGCTTCAAATGACTCTTTTATTGCGCAATATGACAGTATATACGCGATTTAATCGTTTTCAACATCGCGCAATAAATAAGGATGAGAAACATAAACCGATGGCGCGAACAGGTAGAGAAGCTGAAGCGCAACATAATGATACCACTTAGGAGACCATACCATTCTTTTTAAGAAAGATATTTGCAAATGTGATGTTGCAAATGTAAAAAATGCTTCAAATGACTCTTTTATTGCGCAATATGACAGTATATACGCGATTTAATCGTTTTCAACATCGCGCAATAAATAAAGATGAGAAACATAAACCGATGGCGCGAACAGGTAGAGAAGCTGAAGCGCAACAAAATGATACCATTTAGGAGACCATAGCATTCTAAGCGCAAAAAATAAAGATGAAAAACATAAACCGATGACGCGAACAGGTAGAGAAGCTCAAGCGCAACATAATGATACCACTTAGGAGACCATACCATTCTTTTTAAGAAAGATATTTGCAAATGTGATGTTGCAAATGTAAAAATTGCTTCAAATGACTCTTTTATTGCGCAATATGACAGTATATACGCGATTTAATCGTTTTCAACATCGCGCAATAAATAAAGATGAGAAACATAAACCGATGGCGCGAACAGGTAGAGAAGCTCAAGCGCAACATAATGATACCACTTAGGAGACCATACCATTCTTTTTAAGAAAGATATTTGCAAATGTGATGTTGCAAATGTAAAAATTGCTTCAAATTCTCTTTTATTGCGCAATATGACAGTATATACGCGATTTAATCGTTTTCAACATCGCGCAATAAATAAAGATGAGAAACATAAACCGATGGCGCGAACAGGTAGAGAAGCTCAAGCGCAACAAAATGATACCATTTAGGAGACCATAGCATTCTAAGCGAAATAAATAAAGATGAAAAACATAAACCGATGACGCGAACAGGTAGAGAAGCTCAAGCGCAGCATAATGATACCACTTAGGAGACCGAGTTGATTTTTTTAAGAAAGATATTTGCAAATGTAAAACTTGCTTCAAATGGCTCTTTTATTGTGCAATATGACAGTATATACGCGATTTACTCGTTTTCAACATTGTGCAATAAATAAAGATGAGAGAGATAAACCGATGTCGCGAACAGGTAGAGAAGCTCAAGCGCAACATAATGATACCACTTAGGAGACCATACCATTCTTTTTAAGAAAGATATTTGAAAATGTGATGTTGCAAATGTAAAAAATGCTTCAAATGACTCTTTTATTGCGCAATATGACAGTATATACGCGATTTAATCGTTTTCAACATCGCGCAATAAATAAGGATGAGAAACATAAACCGATGGCGCGAACAGGTAGAGAAGCTGAAGCGCAACATAATGATACCACTTAGGAGACCATACCATTCTTTTTAAGAAAGATATTTGCAAATGTGATGTTGCAAATGTAAAAAATGCTTCAAATGACTCTTTTATTGCGCAATATGACAGTATATACGCGATTTAATCGTTTTCAACATCGCGCAATAAATAAGGATGAGAAACATAAACCGATGGCGCGAACAGGTAGAGAAGCTGAAGCGCAACATAATGATACCACTTAGGAGACCATACCATTCTTTTTAAGAAAGATATTTGCAAATGTGATGTTGCAAATGTAAAAAATGCTTCAAATGACTCTTTTATTGCGCAATATGACAGTATATACGCGATTTAATCGTTTTCAACATCGCGCAATAAATAAAGATGAGAAACATAAACCGATGGCGCGAACAGGTAGAGAAGCTGAAGCGCAACAAAATGATACCATTTAGGAGACCATAGCATTCTAAGCGCAAAAAATAAAGATGAAAAACATAAACCGATGACGCGAACAGGTAGAGAAGCTCAAGCGCAACATAATGATACCACTTAGGAGACCATACCATTCTTTTTAAGAAAGATATTTGCAAATGTGATGTTGCAAATGTAAAAATTGCTTCAAATGACTCTTTTATTGCGCAATATGACAGTATATACGCGATTTAATCGTTTTCAACATCGCGCAATAAATAAAGATGAGAAACATAAACCGATGGCGCGAACAGGTAGAGAAGCTCAAGCGCAACAAAATGATACCATTTAGGAGACCATAGCATTCTAAGCGAAATAAATAAAGATGAAAAACATAAACCGATGACGCGAACAGGTAGAGAAGCTCAAGCGCAGCATAATGATACCACTTAGGAGACCGAGTTGATTTTTTTAAGAAAGATATTTGCAAATGTAAAACTTGCTTCAAATGGCTCTTTTATTGTGCAATATGACAGTATATACGCGATTTACTCGTTTTCAACATTGTGCAATAAATAAAGATGAGAGAGATAAACCGATGTCGCGAACAGGTAGAGAAGCTCAAGCGCAACATAATGATACCACTTAGGAGACCATACCATTCTTTTTAAGAAAGATATTTGAAAATGTGATGTTGCAAATGTAAAAAATGCTTCAAATGACTCTTTTATTGCGCAATATGACAGTATATACGCGATTTAATCGTTTTCAACATCGCGCAATAAATAAGGATGAGAAACATAAACCGATGGCGCGAACAGGTAGAGAAGCTGAAGCGCAACATAATGATACCACTTAGGAGACCATACCATTCTTTTTAAGAAAGATATTTGCAAATGTGATGTTGCAAATGTAAAAAATGCTTCAAATGACTCTTTTATTGCGCAATATGACAGTATATACGCGATTTATCCGTTTTCAACATCGCGCAATAAATAAGGATGAGAAACATAAACCGATGGCGCGAACAGGTAGAGAAGCTGAAGCGCAACATAATGATACCACTTAGGAGACCATACCATTCTTTTTAAGAAAGATATTTGCAAATGTGATGTTGCAAATGTAAAAAATGCTTCAAATGACTCTTTTATTGCGCAATATGACAGTATATACGCGATTTAATCGTTTTCAACATCGCGCAATAAATAAAGATGAGAAACATAAACCGATGGCGCGAACAGGTAGAGAAGCTGAAGCGCAACAAAATGATACCATTTAGGAGACCATAGCATTCTAAGCGCAAAAAATAAAGATGAAAAACATAAACCGATGACGCGAACAGGTAGAGAAGCTCAAGCGCAACATAATGATACCACTTAGGAGACCATACCATTCTTTTTAAGAAAGATATTTGCAAATGTGATGTTGCAAATGTAAAAATTGCTTCAAATGACTCTTTTATTGCGCAATATGACAGTATATACGCGATTTAATCGTTTTCAACATCGCGCAATAAATAAAGATGAAAAACATAAACCGATGACGCGAACAGATAGAGAAGCTCAAGCGCAGCATAATGATACCACTTAGGAGACCGAGTTGATTTTTTTAAGAAAGATATTTGCAAATGTAAAACTTGCTTCAAATGGCTCTTTTATTGCGCAATATGACAGTATATACGCGATTTAATCGTTTTCAACATCGCGCAATAAATAAGGATGAGAAACATAAACCGATGGCACGAACAGGTAGAGAAGCTCAAGCGCAACAAAATGATACCATTTAGGAGACCATAGCATTCTAAGCGCAATAAATAAAGATGAAAAACATAAACCGATGACGCGAACAGATAGAGAAGCTCAAGCGCAGCATAATGATACCACTTAGGAGACCGAGTTGATTTTTTTAAGAAAGATATTTGCAAATGTAAAACTTGCTTCAAATGGCTCTTTTATTGTGCAATATGACAGTATATACGCGATTTACTCGTTTTCAACATTGTGCAATAAATAAAGATGAGAGAGATAAACCGATGTCGCGAACAGGTAGAGAAGCTGAAGCGCAACATAATGATACCACTTAGGAGACCATACCATTCTTTTTAAGAAAGATATTTGCAAATGTGATGTTGCAAATGTAAAAAATGCTTCAAATGACTCTTTTATTGCGCAATATGACAGTATATACGCGATTTAATCGTTTTCAACATCGCGCAATAAATAAGGATGAGAAACATAAACCGATGGCGCGAACAGGTAGAGAAGCTGAAGCGCAACAAAATGATACCATTTGGGAGACCATAGCATTCTAAGCGCAATAAATAAAGATGAAAAACATAAACCGATGACGCGAACAGATAGAGAAGCTCAAGCGCAGCATAATGATACCACTTAGGAGACCGAGTTGATTTTTTTAGAAAGATATTTGCAAATGTAAAACTTGCTTCAAATGGCTCTTTTATTGTGCAATATGACAGTATATACGCGATTTACTCGTTTTCAACATTGTGCAATAAATAAAGATGAGAGAGATAAACCGATGGCGCGAACAGGTAGAGAAGCTGAAGCGCAACAAAATGATACCATTTAGGAGACCATAGCATTCTAAGCGCAATAAATAAAGATGAAAAACATAAACCGATGACGCGAACAGATAGAGAAGCTCAAGCGCAGCATAATGATACCACTTAGGAGACCGAGTTGATTTTTTTAAGAAAGATATTTGCAAATGTAAAACTTGCTTCAAATGGCTCTTTTATTGTGCAATATGACAGTATATACGCGATTTACTCGTTTTCAACATTGTGCAATAAATAAAGATGAGAGAGATAAACCGATGTCGCGAACAGGTAGAGAAGCTCAAGCGCAACATAATGATACCACTTAGGAGACCATACCATTCTTTTTAAGAAAGATATTTGCAAATGTGATGTTGCAAATGTAAAAAATGCTTCAAATGACTCTTTTATTGCGCAATATGACAGTATATACGCGATTTAATCGTTTTCAACATCGCGCAATAAATAAGGATGAGAAACATAAACCGATGGCGCGAACAGGTAGAGAAGCTGAAGCGCAACATAATGATACCACTTAGGAGACCATACCATTCTTTTTAAGAAAGATATTTGCAAATGTGATGTTGCAAATGTAAAAAATGCTTCAAATGACTCTTTTATTGCGCAATATGACAGTATATACGCGATTTAATCGTTTTCAACATCGCGCAATAAATAAGGATGAGAAAAATAAACCGATGGCGCGAACAGGTAGAGAAGCTGAAGCGCAACATAATGATACCACTTAGGAGACCATACCATTCTTTTTAAGAAAGATATTTGCAAATGTGATGTTGCAAATGTAAAAAATGCTTCAAATGACTCTTTTATTGCGCAATATGACAGTATATACGCGATTTAATCGTTTTCAACATCGCGCAATAAATAAAGATGAGAAACATAAACCGATGGCGCGAACAGGTAGAGAAGCTGAAGCGCAACAAAATGATACCATTTAGGAGACCATAGCATTCTAAGCGCAAAAAATAAAGATGAAAAACATAAACCGATGACGCGAACAGGTAGAGAAGCTCAAGCGCAACATAATGATACCACTTAGGAGACCATACCATTCTTTTTAAGAAAGATATTTGCAAATGTGATGTTGCAAATGTAAAAATTGCTTCAAATGACTCTTTTATTGCGCAATATGACAGTATATACGCGATTTAATCGTTTTCAACATCGCGCAATAAATAAAGATGAGAAACATAAACCGATGGCGCGAACAGGTAGAGAAGCTCAAGCGCAACATAATGATACCACTTAGGAGACCATACCATTCTTTTTAAGAAAGATATTTGCAAATGTGATGTTGCAAATGTAAAAATTGCTTCAAATGACTCTTTTATTGCGCAATATGACAGTATATACGCGATTTAATCGTTTTCAACATCGCGCAATAAATAAAGATGAGAAACATAAACCGATGGCGCGAACAGGTAGAGAAGCTCAAGCGCAACAAAATGATACCATTTAGGAGACCATAGCATTCTAAGCGAAATAAATAAAGATGAAAAACATAAACCGATGACGCGAACAGGTAGAGAAGCTCAAGCGCAGCATAATGATACCACTTAGGAGACCGAGTTGATTTTTTTAAGAAAGATATTTGCAAATGTAAAACTTGCTTCAAATGGCTCTTTTATTGTGCAATATGACAGTATATACGCGATTTACTCGTTTTCAACATTGTGCAATAAATAAAGATGAGAGAGATAAACCGATGTCGCGAACAGGTAGAGAAGCTCAAGCGCAACATAATGATACCACTTAGGAGACCATACCATTCTTTTTAAGAAAGATATTTGAAAATGTGATGTTGCAAATGTAAAAAATGCTTCAAATGACTCTTTTATTGCGCAATATGACAGTATATACGCGATTTAATCGTTTTCAACATCGCGCAATAAATAAGGATGAGAAACATAAACCGATGGCGCGAACAGGTAGAGAAGCTGAAGCGCAACATAATGATACCACTTAGGAGACCATACCATTCTTTTTAAGAAAGATATTTGCAAATGTGATGTTGCAAATGTAAAAAATGCTTCAAATGACTCTTTTATTGCGCAATATGACAGTATATACGCGATTTAATCGTTTTCAACATCGCGCAATAAATAAGGATGAGAAACATAAACCGATGGCGCGAACAGGTAGAGAAGCTGAAGCGCAACATAATGATACCACTTAGGAGACCATACCATTCTTTTTAAGAAAGATATTTGCAAATGTGATGTTGCAAATGTAAAAAATGCTTCAAATGACTCTTTTATTGCGCAATATGACAGTATATACGCGATTTAATCGTTTTCAACATCGCGCAATAAATAAAGATGAGAAACATAAACCGATGGCGCGAACAGGTAGAGAAGCTGAAGCGCAACAAAATGATACCATTTAGGAGACCATAGCATTCTAAGCGCAAAAAATAAAGATGAAAAACATAAACCGATGACGCGAACAGGTAGAGAAGCTCAAGCGCAACATAATGATACCACTTAGGAGACCATACCATTCTTTTTAAGAAAGATATTTGCAAATGTGATGTTGCAAATGTAAAAATTGCTTCAAATGACTCTTTTATTGCGCAATATGACAGTATATACGCGATTTAATCGTTTTCAACATCGCGCAATAAATAAAGATGAGAAACATAAACCGATGGCGCGAACAGGTAGAGAAGCTCAAGCGCAACAAAATGATACCATTTAGGAGACCATAGCATTCTAAGCGAAATAAATAAAGATGAAAAACATAAACCGATGACGCGAACAGGTAGAGAAGCTCAAGCGCAGCATAATGATACCACTTAGGAGACCGAGTTGATTTTTTTAAGAAAGATATTTGCAAATGTAAAACTTGCTTCAAATGGCTCTTTTATTGTGCAATATGACAGTATATACGCGATTTACTCGTTTTCAACATTGTGCAATAAATAAAGATGAGAGAGATAAACCGATGTCGCGAACAGGTAGAGAAGCTCAAGCGCAACATAATGATACCACTTAGGAGACCATACCATTCTTTTTAAGAAAGATATTTGAAAATGTGATGTTGCAAATGTAAAAAATGCTTCAAATGACTCTTTTATTGCGCAATATGACAGTATATACGCGATTTAATCGTTTTCAACATCGCGCAATAAATAAGGATGAGAAACATAAACCGATGGCGCGAACAGGTAGAGAAGCTGAAGCGCAACATAATGATACCACTTAGGAGACCATACCATTCTTTTTAAGAAAGATATTTGCAAATGTGATGTTGCAAATGTAAAAAATGCTTCAAATGACTCTTTTATTGCGCAATATGACAGTATATACGCGATTTAATCGTTTTCAACATCGCGCAATAAATAAGGATGAGAAACATAAACCGATGGCGCGAACAGGTAGAGAAGCTGAAGCGCAACATAATGATACCACTTAGGAGACCATACCATTCTTTTTAAGAAAGATATTTGCAAATGTGATGTTGCAAATGTAAAAAATGCTTCAAATGACTCTTTTATTGCGCAATATGACAGTATATACGCGATTTAATCGTTTTCAACATCGCGCAATAAATAAAGATGAGAAACATAAACCGATGGCGCGAACAGGTAGAGAAGCTGAAGCGCAACAAAATGATACCATTTAGGAGACCATAGCATTCTAAGCGCAAAAAATAAAGATGAAAAACATAAACCGATGACGCGAACAGGTAGAGAAGCTCAAGCGCAACATAATGATACCACTTAGGAGACCATACCATTCTTTTTAAGAAAGATATTTGCAAATGTGATGTTGCAAATGTAAAAATTGCTTCAAATGACTCTTTTATTGCGCAATATGACAGTATATACGCGATTTAATCGTTTTCAACATCGCGCAATAAATAAAGATGAAAAACATAAACCGATGACGCGAACAGATAGAGAAGCTCAAGCGCAGCATAATGATACCACTTAGGAGACCGAGTTGATTTTTTTAAGAAAGATATTTGCAAATGTAAAACTTGCTTCAAATGGCTCTTTTATTGCGCAATATGACAGTATATACGCGATTTAATCGTTTTCAACATCGCGCAATAAATAAGGATGAGAAACATAAACCGATGGCACGAACAGGTAGAGAAGCTCAAGCGCAACAAAATGATACCATTTAGGAGACCATAGCATTCTAAGCGCAATAAATAAAGATGAAAAACATAAACCGATGACGCGAACAGATAGAGAAGCTCAAGCGCAGCATAATGATACCACTTAGGAGACCGAGTTGATTTTTTTAAGAAAGATATTTGCAAATGTAAAACTTGCTTCAAATGGCTCTTTTATTGTGCAATATGACAGTATATACGCGATTTACTCGTTTTCAACATTGTGCAATAAATAAAGATGAGAGAGATAAACCGATGTCGCGAACAGGTAGAGAAGCTGAAGCGCAACATAATGATACCACTTAGGAGACCATACCATTCTTTTTAAGAAAGATATTTGCAAATGTGATGTTGCAAATGTAAAAAATGCTTCAAATGACTCTTTTATTGCGCAATATGACAGTATATACGCGATTTAATCGTTTTCAACATCGCGCAATAAATAAGGATGAGAAACATAAACCGATGGCGCGAACAGGTAGAGAAGCTGAAGCGCAACAAAATGATACCATTTGGGAGACCATAGCATTCTAAGCGCAATAAATAAAGATGAAAAACATAAACCGATGACGCGAACAGATAGAGAAGCTCAAGCGCAGCATAATGATACCACTTAGGAGACCGAGTTGATTTTTTTTAGAAAGATATTTGCAAATGTAAAACTTGCTTCAAATGGCTCTTTTATTGTGCAATATGACAGTATATACGCGATTTACTCGTTTTCAACATTGTGCAATAAATAAAGATGAGAGAGATAAACCGATGGCGCGAACAGGTAGAGAAGCTGAAGCGCAACAAAATGATACCATTTAGGAGACCATAGCATTCTAAGCGCAATAAATAAAGATGAAAAACATAAACCGATGACGCGAACAGATAGAGAAGCTCAAGCGCAGCATAATGATACCACTTAGGAGACCGAGTTGATTTTTTTAAGAAAGATATTTGCAAATGTAAAACTTGCTTCAAATGGCTCTTTTATTGTGCAATATGACAGTATATACGCGATTTACTCGTTTTCAACATTGTGCAATAAATAAAGATGAGAGAGATAAACCGATGTCGCGAACAGGTAGAGAAGCTCAAGCGCAACATAATGATACCACTTAGGAGACCATACCATTCTTTTTAAGAAAGATATTTGCAAATGTGATGTTGCAAATGTAAAAAATGCTTCAAATGACTCTTTTATTGCGCAATATGACAGTATATACGCGATTTAATCGTTTTCAACATCGCGCAATAAATAAGGATGAGAAACATAAACCGATGGCGCGAACAGGTAGAGAAGCTGAAGCGCAACATAATGATACCACTTAGGAGACCATACCATTCTTTTTAAGAAAGATATTTGCAAATGTGATGTTGCAAATGTAAAAAATGCTTCAAATGACTCTTTTATTGCGCAATATGACAGTATATACGCGATTTAATCGTTTTCAACATCGCGCAATAAATAAGGATGAGAAAAATAAACCGATGGCGCGAACAGGTAGAGAAGCTGAAGCGCAACATAATGATACCACTTAGGAGACCATACCATTCTTTTTAAGAAAGATATTTGCAAATGTGATGTTGCAAATGTAAAAAATGCTTCAAATGACTCTTTTATTGCGCAATATGACAGTATATACGCGATTTAATCGTTTTCAACATCGCGCAATAAATAAAGATGAGAAACATAAACCGATGGCGCGAACAGGTAGAGAAGCTGAAGCGCAACAAAATGATACCATTTAGGAGACCATAGCATTCTAAGCGCAAAAAATAAAGATGAAAAACATAAACCGATGACGCGAACAGGTAGAGAAGCTCAAGCGCAACATAATGATACCACTTAGGAGACCATACCATTCTTTTTAAGAAAGATATTTGCAAATGTGATGTTGCAAATGTAAAAATTGCTTCAAATGACTCTTTTATTGCGCAATATGACAGTATATACGCGATTTAATCGTTTTCAACATCGCGCAATAAATAAAGATGAGAAACATAAACCGATGGCGCGAACAGGTAGAGAAGCTCAAGCGCAACATAATGATACCACTTAGGAGACCATACCATTCTTTTTAAGAAAGATATTTGCAAATGTGATGTTGCAAATGTAAAAATTGCTTCAAATGACTCTTTTATTGCGCAATATGACAGTATATACGCGATTTAATCGTTTTCAACATCGCGCAATAAATAAAGATGAGAAACATAAACCGATGGCGCGAACAGGTAGAGAAGCTCAAGCGCAACAAAATGATACCATTTAGGAGACCATAGCATTCTAAGCGAAATAAATAAAGATGAAAAACATAAACCGATGACGCGAACAGGTAGAGAAGCTCAAGCGCAGCATAATGATACCACTTAGGAGACCGAGTTGATTTTTTTAAGAAAGATATTTGCAAATGTAAAACTTGCTTCAAATGGCTCTTTTATTGTGCAATATGACAGTATATACGCGATTTACTCGTTTTCAACATTGTGCAATAAATAAAGATGAGAGAGATAAACCGATGTCGCGAACAGGTAGAGAAGCTCAAGCGCAACATAATGATACCACTTAGGAGACCATACCATTCTTTTTAAGAAAGATATTTGAAAATGTGATGTTGCAAATGTAAAAAATGCTTCAAATGACTCTTTTATTGCGCAATATGACAGTATATACGCGATTTAATCGTTTTCAACATCGCGCAATAAATAAGGATGAGAAACATAAACCGATGGCGCGAACAGGTAGAGAAGCTGAAGCGCAACATAATGATACCACTTAGGAGACCATACCATTCTTTTTAAGAAAGATATTTGCAAATGTGATGTTGCAAATGTAAAAAATGCTTCAAATGACTCTTTTATTGCGCAATATGACAGTATATACGCGATTTAATCGTTTTCAACATCGCGCAATAAATAAGGATGAGAAACATAAACCGATGGCGCGAACAGGTAGAGAAGCTGAAGCGCAACATAATGATACCACTTAGGAGACCATACCATTCTTTTTAAGAAAGATATTTGCAAATGTGATGTTGCAAATGTAAAAAATGCTTCAAATGACTCTTTTATTGCGCAATATGACAGTATATACGCGATTTAATCGTTTTCAACATCGCGCAATAAATAAAGATGAGAAACATAAACCGATGGCGCGAACAGGTAGAGAAGCTGAAGCGCAACAAAATGATACCATTTAGGAGACCATAGCATTCTAAGCGCAAAAAATAAAGATGAAAAACATAAACCGATGACGCGAACAGGTAGAGAAGCTCAAGCGCAACATAATGATACCACTTAGGAGACCATACCATTCTTTTTAAGAAAGATATTTGCAAATGTGATGTTGCAAATGTAAAAATTGCTTCAAATGACTCTTTTATTGCGCAATATGACAGTATATACGCGATTTAATCGTTTTCAACATCGCGCAATAAATAAAGATGAGAAACATAAACCGATGGCGCGAACAGGTAGAGAAGCTCAAGCGCAACAAAATGATACCATTTAGGAGACCATAGCATTCTAAGCGAAATAAATAAAGATGAAAAACATAAACCGATGACGCGAACAGGTAGAGAAGCTCAAGCGCAGCATAATGATACCACTTAGGAGACCGAGTTGATTTTTTTAAGAAAGATATTTGCAAATGTAAAACTTGCTTCAAATGGCTCTTTTATTGTGCAATATGACAGTATATACGCGATTTACTCGTTTTCAACATTGTGCAATAAATAAAGATGAGAGAGATAAACCGATGTCGCGAACAGGTAGAGAAGCTCAAGCGCAACATAATGATACCACTTAGGAGACCATACCATTCTTTTTAAGAAAGATATTTGAAAATGTGATGTTGCAAATGTAAAAAATGCTTCAAATGACTCTTTTATTGCGCAATATGACAGTATATACGCGATTTAATCGTTTTCAACATCGCGCAATAAATAAGGATGAGAAACATAAACCGATGGCGCGAACAGGTAGAGAAGCTGAAGCGCAACATAATGATACCACTTAGGAGACCATACCATTCTTTTTAAGAAAGATATTTGCAAATGTGATGTTGCAAATGTAAAAAATGCTTCAAATGACTCTTTTATTGCGCAATATGACAGTATATACGCGATTTAATCGTTTTCAACATCGCGCAATAAATAAGGATGAGAAACATAAACCGATGGCGCGAACAGGTAGAGAAGCTGAAGCGCAACATAATGATACCACTTAGGAGACCATACCATTCTTTTTAAGAAAGATATTTGCAAATGTGATGTTGCAAATGTAAAAAATGCTTCAAATGACTCTTTTATTGCGCAATATGACAGTATATACGCGATTTAATCGTTTTCAACATCGCGCAATAAATAAAGATGAGAAACATAAACCGATGGCGCGAACAGGTAGAGAAGCTGAAGCGCAACAAAATGATACCATTTAGGAGACCATAGCATTCTAAGCGCAAAAAATAAAGATGAAAAACATAAACCGATGACGCGAACAGGTAGAGAAGCTCAAGCGCAACATAATGATACCACTTAGGAGACCATACCATTCTTTTTAAGAAAGATATTTGCAAATGTGATGTTGCAAATGTAAAAATTGCTTCAAATGACTCTTTTATTGCGCAATATGACAGTATATACGCGATTTAATCGTTTTCAACATCGCGCAATAAATAAAGATGAGAAACATAAACCGATGGCGCGAACAGGTAGAGAAGCTCAAGCGCAACATAATGATACCACTTAGGAGACCATACCATTCTTTTTAAGAAAGATATTTGCAAATGTGATGTTGCAAATGTAAAAATTGCTTCAAATGACTCTTTTATTGCGCAATATGACAGTATATACGCGATTTAATCGTTTTCAACATCGCGCAATAAATAAAGATGAGAAACATAAACCGATGGCGCGAACAGGTAGAGAAGCTCAAGCGCAACAAAATGATACCATTTAGGAGACCATAGCATTCTAAGCGAAATAAATAAAGATGAAAAACATAAACCGATGACGCGAACAGGTAGAGAAGCTCAAGCGCAGCATAATTATACCACTTAGGAGACCGAGTTGATTTTTTTAAGAAAGATATTTGCAAATGTAAAACTTGCTTCAAATGGCTCTTTTATTGTGCAATATGACAGTATATACGCGATTTACTCGTTTTCAACATTGTGAAATAAATAAAGATGAGAGAGATAAACCGATGTCGCGAACAGGTAGAGAAGCTCAAGCGCAACATAATGATACCACTTAGGAGACCATACCATTCTTTTTAAGAAAGATATTTGCAAATGTGATGTTGCAAATGTAAAAAATGCTTCAAATGACTCTTTTATTGCGCAATATGACAGTATATACGCGATTTAATCGTTTTCAACATCGCGCAATAAATAAAGATGAGAAACATAAACCGATGGCGCAAACAGGTAGAGATGCTCAAGCGCAACAAAATGATACCATTTAGGAGACCATAGCATTCTAAGCGCAATAAATAAAGATGAAAAACATAAACCGATGACGCGAACAGGTAGAGAAGCTCAAGCGCAACATAATGATACCACTTAGGAGACCATACCATTCTTTTTAAGAAAGATATTTGCAAATGTGATGTTGCAAATGTAAAAAAATGCTTCAAATGACTCTTTTATTGCGCAATATGACAATATATACGCGATTTAATCGTTTTCAACATCGCGCAATAAATAAGGATGAGAAACATAAACCGATGGCGCGAACAGGTAGAGAAGCTGAAGCGCAACAAAATGATACCATTTAGGAGACCATAGCATTCTAAGCGCAATAAATAAAGATGAAAAACATAAACCGATGACGCGAACAGATAGAGAAGCTCAAGCGCAGCATAATGATACCACTTAGGAGACCGAGTTGATTTTTTTTTAGAAAGATATTTGCAAATGTAAAACTTGCTTCAAATGGCTCTTTTATTGTGCAATATGACAGTATATACGCGATTTACTCGTTTTCAACATTGTGCAATAAATAAAGATGAGAGAGATAAACCGATGGCGCGAACAGGTAGAGAAGCTGAAGCGCAACAAAATGATACCATTTAGGAGACCATAGCATTCTAAGCGCAATAAATAAAGATGAAAAACATAAACCGATGACGCGAACAGGTAGAGAAGCTCAAGCGCAACATAATGATACCACTTAGGAGACCATACCATTCTTTTTAAGAAAGATATTTGCAAATGTGATGTTGCAAATGTAAAAATTGCTTCAAATGACTCTTTTATTGCGCAATATGACAGTATATACGCGATTTAATCGTTTTCAACATCGCGCAATAAATAAGGGTGAGAAACATAAACCGATGGCGCGAACAGGTAGAGAAGCTGAAGCGCAACAAAATGATACCATTTAGGAGACCATAGCATTCTAAGCGCAATAAATAAAGATGAAAAACATAAACCGATGACGCGAACAGATAGAGAAGCTCAAGCGCAGCATAATGATACCACTTAGGAGACCGAGTTGATTTTTTTAAGAAAGATATTTGCAAATGTAAAACTTGCTTCAAATGGCTCTTTTATTGCGCAATATGACAGTATATACGCGATTTAATCGTTTTCAACATCGCGCAATAAATAAGGATGAGAAACATAAACCGATGGCACGAACAGGTAGAGAAGCTCAAGCGCAACAAAATGATACCATTTAGGAGACCATAGCATTCTAAGCGCAATAAATAAAGATGAAAAACATAAACCGATGACGCGAACAGATAGAGAAGCTCAAGCGCAGCATAATGATACCACTTAGGAGACCGAGTTGATTTTTTTAAGAAAGATATTTGCAAATGTAAAACTTGCTTCAAATGGCTCTTTTATTGTGCAATATGACAGTATATACGCGATTTACTCGTTTTCAACATTGTGCAATAAATAAAGATGAGAGAGATAAACCGATGTCGCGAACAGGTAGAGAAGCTGAAGCGCAACATAATGATACCACTTAGGAGACCATACCATTCTTTTTAAGAAAGATATTTGCAAATGTGATGTTGCAAATGTAAAAAATGCTTCAAATGACTCTTTTATTGCGCAATATGACAGTATATACGCGATTTAATCGTTTTCAACATCGCGCAATAAATAAAGATGAGAAACATAAACCGATGGCGCGAACAGGTAGAGAAGCTGAAGCGCAACAAAATGATACCATTTAGGAGACCATAGCATTCTAAGCGCAAAAAATAAAGATGAAAAACATAAACCGATGGCGCGAACAGGTAGAGAAGCTCAAGCGCAACAAAATGATACCATTTAGGAGACCATAGCATTCTAAGCGAAATAAATAAAGATGAAAAACATAAACCGATGACGCGAACAGGTAGAGAAGCTCAAGCGCAGCATAATTATACCACTTAGGAGACCGAGTTGATTTTTTTAAGAAAGATATTTGCAAATGTAAAACTTGCTTCAAATGGCTCTTTTATTGTGCAATATGACAGTATATACGCGATTTACTCGTTTTCAACATTGTGCAATAAATAAAGATGAGAGAGATAAACCGATGGCGCGAACAGGTAGAGAAGCTGAAGCGCAACAAAATGATACCATTTAGGAGACCATAGCATTCTAAGCGCAATAAATAAAGATGAAAAACATAAACCGATGACGCGAACAGGTAGAGAAGCTCAAGCGCAACATAATGATACCACTTAGGAGACCATACCATTCTTTTTAAGAAAGATATTTGCAAATGTGATGTTGCAAATGTAAAAATTGCTTCAAATGACTCTTTTATTGCGCAATATGACAGTATATACGCGATTTAATCGTTTTCAACATCGCGCAATAAATAAGGGTGAGAAACATAAACCGATGGCGCGAACAGGTAGAGAAGCTGAAGCGCAACAAAATGATACCATTTAGGAGACCATAGCATTCTAAGCGCAATAAATAAAGATGAAAAACATAAACCGATGACGCGAACAGATAGAGAAGCTCAAGCGCAGCATAATGATACCACTTAGGAGACCGAGTTGATTTTTTTAAGAAAGATATTTGCAAATGTAAAACTTGCTTCAAATGGCTCTTTTATTGCGCAATATGACAGTATATACGCGATTTAATCGTTTTCAACATCGCGCAATAAATAAGGATGAGAAACATAAACCGATGGCACGAACAGGTAGAGAAGCTCAAGCGCAACAAAATGATACCATTTAGGAGACCATAGCATTCTAAGCGCAATAAATAAAGATGAAAAACATAAACCGATGACGCGAACAGATAGAGAAGCTCAAGCGCAGCATAATGATACCACTTAGGAGACCGAGTTGATTTTTTTAAGAAAGATATTTGCAAATGTAAAACTTGCTTCAAATGGCTCTTTTATTGTGCAATATGACAGTATATACGCGATTTACTCGTTTTCAACATTGTGCAATAAATAAAGATGAGAGAGATAAACCGATGTCGCGAACAGGTAGAGAAGCTGAAGCGCAACATAATGATACCACTTAGGAGACCATACCATTCTTTTTAAGAAAGATATTTGCAAATGTGATGTTGCAAATGTAAAAAATGCTTCAAATGACTCTTTTATTGCGCAATATGACAGTATATACGCGATTTAATCGTTTTCAACATCGCGCAATAAATAAAGATGAGAAACATAAACCGATGGCGCGAACAGGTAGAGAAGCTGAAGCGCAACAAAATGATACCATTTAGGAGACCATAGCATTCTAAGCGCAAAAAATAAAGATGAAAAACATAAACCGATGGCGCGAACAGGTAGAGAAGCTCAAGCGCAACAAAATGATACCATTTAGGAGACCATAGCATTCTAAGCGAAATAAATAAAGATGAAAAACATAAACCGATGACGCGAACAGGTAGAGAAGCTCAAGCGCAGCATAATTATACCACTTAGGAGACCGAGTTGATTTTTTTAAGAAAGATATTTGCAAATGTAAAACTTGCTTCAAATGGCTCTTTTATTGTGCAATATGACAGTATATACGCGATTTACTCGTTTTCAACATTGTGCAATAAATAAAGATGAGAGAGATAAACCGATGTCGCGAACAGGTAGAGAAGCTCAAGCGCAACATAATGATACCACTTAGGAGACCATACCATTCTTTTTAAGAAAGATATTTGCAAATGTGATGTTGCAAATGTAAAAAATGCTTCAAATGACTCTTTTATTGCGCAATATGACAGTATATACGCGATTTAATCGTTTTCAACATCGCGCAATAAATAAAGATGAGAAACATAAACCGATGGCGCGAACAGGTAGAGATGCTCAAGCGCAACAAAATGATACCATTTAGGAGACCATAGCATTCTAAGCGCAATAAATAAAGATGAAAAACATAAACCGATGACGCGAACAGGTAGAGAAGCTCAAGCGCAACATAATGATACCACTTAGGAGACCATACCATTCTTTTTAAGAAAGATATTTGCAAATGTGATGTTGCAAATGTAAAAAAATGCTTCAAATGACTCTTTTATTGCGCAATATGACAATATATACGCGATTTAATCGTTTTCAACATCGCGCAATAAATAAGGATGAGAAACATAAACCGATGGCGCGAACAGGTAGAGAAGCTGAAGCGCAACAAAATGATACCATTTAGGAGACTATAGCATTCTAAGCGCAATAAATAAAGATGAAAAACATAAACCGATGACGCGAACAGATAGAGAAGCTCAAGCGCAGCATAATGATACCACTTAGGAGACCGAGTTGATTTTTTTTTAGAAAGATATTTGCAAATGTAAAACTTGCTTCAAATGGCTCTTTTATTGTGCAATATGACAGTATATACGCGATTTACTCGTTTTCAACATTGTGCAATAAATAAAGATGAGAGAGATAAACCGATGGCGCGAACAGGTAGAGAAGCTGAAGCGCAACAAAATGATACCATTTAGGAGACCATAGCATTCTAAGCGCAATAAATAAAGATGAAAAACATAAACCGATGACGCGAACAGGTAGAGAAGCTCAAGCGCAACATAATGATACCACTTAGGAGACCATACCATTCTTTTTAAGAAAGAGTCATTTGAAGCAATTTTTACATTTGCAACATCACATTTGCAAATGTGATGTTGCAAATGTAAAAATTGCTTCAAATGACTCTTTTATTGCGCAATATGACAGTATATACGCGATTTAATCGTTTTCAACATCGCGCAATAAATAAGGGTGAGAAACATAAACCGATGGCGCGAACAGGTAGAGAAGCTGAAGCGCAACAAAATGATACCATTTAGGAGACCATAGCATTCTAAGCGCAATAAATAAAGATGAAAAACATAAACCGATGACGCGAACAGATAGAGAAGCTCAAGCGCAGCATAATGATACCACTTAGGAGACCGAGTTGATTTTTTTAAGAAAGATATTTGCAAATGTAAAACTTGCTTCAAATGGCTCTTTTATTGCGCAATATGACAGTATATACGCGATTTAATCGTTTTCAACATCGCGCAATAAATAAGGATGAGAAACATAAACCGATGGCACGAACAGGTAGAGAAGCTCAAGCGCAACAAAATGATACCATTTAGGAGACCATAGCATTCTAAGCGCAATAAATAAAGATGAAAAACATAAACCGATGACGCGAACAGATAGAGAAGCTCAAGCGCAGCATAATGATACCACTTAGGAGACCGAGTTGATTTTTTTAAGAAAGATATTTGCAAATGTAAAACTTGCTTCAAATGGCTCTTTTATTGTGCAATATGACAGTATATACGCGATTTACTCGTTTTCAACATTGTGCAATAAATAAAGATGAGAGAGATAAACCGATGTCGCGAACAGGTAGAGAAGCTGAAGCGCAACATAATGATACCACTTAGGAGACCATACCATTCTTTTTAAGAAAGATATTTGCAAATGTGATGTTGCAAATGTAAAAAATGCTTCAAATGACTCTTTTATTGCGCAATATGACAGTATATACGCGATTTAATCGTTTTCAACATCGCGCAATAAATAAGGATGAGAAACATAAACCGATGGCGCGAACAGGTAGAGAAGCTGAAGCGCAACAAAATGATACCATTTGGGAGACCATAGCATTCTAAGCGCAATAAATAAAGATGAAAAACATAAACCGATGACGCGAACAGATAGAGAAGCTCAAGCGCAGCATAATGATACCACTTAGGAGACCGAGTTGATTTTTTTTAGAAAGATATTTGCAAATGTAAAACTTGCTTCAAATGGCTCTTTTATTGTGCAATATGACAGTATATACGCGATTTACTCGTTTTCAACATTGTGCAATAAATAAAGATGAGAGAGATAAACCGATGGCGCGAACAGGTAGAGAAGCTGAAGCGCAACAAAATGATACCATTTAGGAGACCATAGCATTCTAAGCGCAATAAATAAAGATGAAAAACATAAACCGATGACGCGAACAGATAGAGAAGCTCAAGCGCAGCATAATGATACCACTTAGGAGACCGAGTTGATTTTTTTAAGAAAGATATTTGCAAATGTAAAACTTGCTTCAAATGGCTCTTTTATTGTGCAATATGACAGTATATACGCGATTTACTCGTTTTCAACATTGTGCAATAAATAAAGATGAGAGAGATAAACCGATGTCGCGAACAGGTAGAGAAGCTCAAGCGCAACATAATGATACCACTTAGGAGACCATACCATTCTTTTTAAGAAAGATATTTGCAAATGTGATGTTGCAAATGTAAAAAATGCTTCAAATGACTCTTTTATTGCGCAATATGACAGTATATACGCGATTTAATCGTTTTCAACATCGCGCAATAAATAAAGATGAGAAACATAAACCGATGGCGCGAACAGGTAGAGATGCTCAAGCGCAACAAAATGATACCATTTAGGAGACCATAGCATTCTAAGCGCAATAAATAAAGATGAAAAACATAAACCGATGACGCGAACAGGTAGAGAAGCTCAAGCGCAACATAATGATACCACTTAGGAGACCATACCATTCTTTTTAAGAAAGATATTTGCAAATGTGATGTTGCAAATGTAAAAAAATGCTTCAAATGACTCTTTTATTGCGCAATATGACAATATATACGCGATTTAATCGTTTTCAACATCGCGCAATAAATAAGGATGAGAAACATAAACCGATGGCGCGAACAGGTAGAGAAGCTGAAGCGCAACAAAATGATACCATTTAGGAGACTATAGCATTCTAAGCGCAATAAATAAAGATGAAAAACATAAACCGATGACGCGAACAGATAGAGAAGCTCAAGCGCAGCATAATGATACCACTTAGGAGACCGAGTTGATTTTTTTTTAGAAAGATATTTGCAAATGTAAAACTTGCTTCAAATGGCTCTTTTATTGTGCAATATGACAGTATATACGCGATTTACTCGTTTTCAACATTGTGCAATAAATAAAGATGAGAGAGATAAACCGATGGCGCGAACAGGTAGAGAAGCTGAAGCGCAACAAAATGATACCATTTAGGAGACCATAGCATTCTAAGCGCAATAAATAAAGATGAAAAACATAAACCGATGACGCGAACAGGTAGAGAAGCTCAAGCGCAACATAATGATACCACTTAGGAGACCATACCATTCTTTTTAAGAAAGAGTCATTTGAAGCAATTTTTACATTTGCAACATCACATTTGCAAATGTGATGTTGCAAATGTAAAAATTGCTTCAAATGACTCTTTTATTGCGCAATATGACAGTATATACGCGATTTAATCGTTTTCAACATCGCGCAATAAATAAGGGTGAGAAACATAAACCGATGGCGCGAACAGGTAGAGAAGCTGAAGCGCAACAAAATGATACCATTTAGGAGACCATAGCATTCTAAGCGCAATAAATAAAGATGAAAAACATAAACCGATGACGCGAACAGATAGAGAAGCTCAAGCGCAGCATAATGATACCACTTAGGAGACCGAGTTGATTTTTTTAAGAAAGATATTTGCAAATGTAAAACTTGCTTCAAATGGCTCTTTTATTGCGCAATATGACAGTATATACGCGATTTAATCGTTTTCAACATCGCGCAATAAATAAGGATGAGAAACATAAACCGATGGCACGAACAGGTAGAGAAGCTCAAGCGCAACAAAATGATACCATTTAGGAGACCATAGCATTCTAAGCGCAATAAATAAAGATGAAAAACATAAACCGATGACGCGAACAGATAGAGAAGCTCAAGCGCAGCATAATGATACCACTTAGGAGACCGAGTTGATTTTTTTAAGAAAGATATTTGCAAATGTAAAACTTGCTTCAAATGGCTCTTTTATTGTGCAATATGACAGTATATACGCGATTTACTCGTTTTCAACATTGTGCAATAAATAAAGATGAGAGAGATAAACCGATGTCGCGAACAGGTAGAGAAGCTGAAGCGCAACATAATGATACCACTTAGGAGACCATACCATTCTTTTTAAGAAAGATATTTGCAAATGTGATGTTGCAAATGTAAAAAATGCTTCAAATGACTCTTTTATTGCGCAATATGACAGTATATACGCGATTTAATCGTTTTCAACATCGCGCAATAAATAAGGATGAGAAACATAAACCGATGGCGCGAACAGGTAGAGAAGCTGAAGCGCAACAAAATGATACCATTTAGGAGACCATAGCATTCTAAGCGCAATAAATAAAGATGAAAAACATAAACCGATGACGCGAACAGATAGAGAAGCTCAAGCGCAGCATAATGATACCACTTAGGAGACCGAGTTGATTTTTTTTAGAAAGATATTTGCAAATGTAAAACTTGCTTCAAATGGCTCTTTTATTGTGCAATATGACAGTATATACGCGATTTACTCGTTTTCAACATTGTGCAATAAATAAAGATGAGAGAGATAAACCGATGGCGCGAACAGGTAGAGAAGCTGAAGCGCAACAAAATGATACCATTTAGGAGACCATAGCATTCTAAGCGCAATAAATAAAGATGAAAAACATAAACCGATGACGCGAACAGATAGAGAAGCTCAAGCGCAGCATAATGATACCACTTAGGAGACCGAGTTGATTTTTTTAAGAAAGATATTTGCAAATGTAAAACTTGCTTCAAATGGCTCTTTTATTGTGCAATATGACAGTATATACGCGATTTACTCGTTTTCAACATTGTGCAATAAATAAAGATGAGAGAGATAAACCGATGTCGCGAACAGGTAGAGAAGCTCAAGCGCAACATAATGATACCACTTAGGAGACCATACCATTCTTTTTAAGAAAGATATTTGCAAATGTGATGTTGCAAATGTAAAAAATGCTTCAAATGACTCTTTTATTGCGCAATATGACAGTATATACGCGATTTAATCGTTTTCAACATCGCGCAATAAATAAAGATGAGAAACATAAACCGATGGCGCGAACAGGTAGAGATGCTCAAGCGCAACAAAATGATACCATTTAGGAGACCATAGCATTCTAAGCGCAATAAATAAAGATGAAAAACATAAACCGATGACGCGAACAGGTAGAGAAGCTCAAGCGCAACATAATGATACCACTTAGGAGACCATACCATTCTTTTTAAGAAAGATATTTGCAAATGTGATGTTGCAAATGTAAAAATTGCTTCAAATGACTCTTTTATTGCGCAATATGACAGTATATACGCGATTTAATCGTTTTCAACATCGCGCAATAAATAAGGGTGAGAAACATAAACCGATGGCGCGAACAGGTAGAGAAGCTGAAGCGCAACAAAATGATACCATTTAGGAGACCATAGCATTCTAAGCGCAATAAATAAAGATGAAAAACATAAACCGATGACGCGAACAGATAGAGAAGCTCAAGCGCAGCATAATGATACCACTTAGGAGACCGAGTTGATTTTTTTAAGAAAGATATTTGCAAATGTAAAACTTGCTTCAAATGGCTCTTTTATTGTGCAATATGACAGTATATACGCGATTTACTCGTTTTCAACATTGTGCAATAAATAAAGATGAGAGAGATAAACCGATGTCGCGAACAGGTAGAGAAGCTGAAGCGCAACATAATGATACCACTTAGGAGACCATACCATTCTTTTTAAGAAAGATATTTGCAAATGTGATGTTGCAAATGTAAAAAATGCTTCAAATGACTCTTTTATTGCGCAATATGACAGTATATACGCGATTTAATCGTTTTCAACATCGCGCAATAAATAAGGATGAGAAACATAAACCGATGGCGCGAACAGGTAGAGAAGCTGAAGCGCAACAAAATGATACCATTTGGGAGACCATAGCATTCTAAGCGCAATAAATAAAGATGAAAAACATAAACCGATGACGCGAACAGATAGAGAAGCTCAAGCGCAGCATAATGATACCACTTAGGAGACCGAGTTGATTTTTTTTAGAAAGATATTTGCAAATGTAAAACTTGCTTCAAATGGCTCTTTTATTGTGCAATATGACAGTATATACGCGATTTACTCGTTTTCAACATTGTGCAATAAATAAAGATGAGAGAGATAAACCGATGGCGCGAACAGGTAGAGAAGCTGAAGCGCAACAAAATGATACCATTTAGGAGACCATAGCATTCTAAGCGCAATAAATAAAGATGAAAAACATAAACCGATGACGCGAACAGATAGAGAAGCTCAAGCGCAGCATAATGATACCACTTAGGAGACCGAGTTGATTTTTTTAAGAAAGATATTTGCAAATGTAAAACTTGCTTCAAATGGCTCTTTTATTGTGCAATATGACAGTATATACGCGATTTAATCGTTTTCAACATCGCGCAATAAATAAGGATGAGAAACATAAACCGATGGCGCGAACAGGTAGAGAAGCTGAAGCGCAACATAATGATACCACTTAGGAGACCATACCATTCTTTTTAAGAAAGATATTTGCAAATGTGATGTTGCAAATGTAAAAAATGCTTCAAATGACTCTTTTATTGCGCAATATGACAGTATATACGCGATTTAATCGTTTTCAACATCGCGCAATAAATAAAGATGAGAAACATAAACCGATGGCGCGAACAGGTAGAGAAGCTGAAGCGCAACAAAATGATACCATTTAGGAGACCATAGCATTCTAAGCGCAAAAAATAAAGATGAAAAACATAAACCGATGACGCGAACAGGTAGAGAAGCTCAAGCGCAACATAATGATACCACTTAGGAGACCATACCATTCTTTTTAAGAAAGATATTTGCAAATGTGATGTTGCAAATGTAAAAATTGCTTCAAATGACTCTTTTACTGCGCAATATGACAGTATATACGCGATTTAATCGTTTTCAACATCGCGCAATAAATAAAGATGAGAAACATAAACCGATGGCGCGAACAGGTAGAGAAGCTGAAGCGCAACAAAATGATACCATTTAGGAGACCATAGCATTCTAAGCGCAATAAATAAAGATGAAAAACATAAACCGATGACGCGAACAGGTAGAGAAGCTCAAGCGCAACATAATGATACCACTTAGGAGACCATACCATTCTTTTTAAGAAAGATATTTGCAAATGTGATGTTGCAAATGTAAAAATTGCTTCAAATGACTCTTTTACTGCGCAATATGACAGTATATACGCGATTTAATCGTTTTCAACATCGCGCAATAAATAAAGATGAGAAACATAAACCGATGGCGCGAACAGGTAGAGAAGCTCAAGCGCAACATAATGATACCACTTAGGAGACCATACCATTCTTTTTAAGAAAGATATTTGCAAATGTGATGTTGCAAATGTAAAAAATGCTTCAAATGACTCTTTTATTGCGCAATATGACAGTATATACGCGATTTAATCGTTTTCAACATCGCGCAATAAATAAAGATGAGAAACATAAACCGATGGCGCGAACAGGTAGAGAAGCTGAAGCGCAACAAAATGATACCATTTAGGAGACCATAGCATTCTAAGCGCAATAAATAAAGATGAAAAACATAAACCGATGACGCGAACAGATAGAGAAGCTCAAGCGCAGCATAATGATACCACTTAGGAGACCGAGTTGATTTTTTTAAGAAAGATATTTGCAAATGTAAAACTTGCTTCAAATGGCTCTTTTATTGCGCAATATGACAGTATATACGCGATTTAATCGTTTTCAACATCGCGCAATAAATAAGGATGAGAAACATAAACCGATGGCGCGAACAGGTAGAGAAGCTCAAGCGCAACAAAATGATACCATTTAGGAGACCATAGCATTCTAAGCGCAATAAATAAAGATGAAAAACATAAACCGATGACGCGAACAGATAGAGAAGCTCAAGCGCAGCATAATGATACCACTTAGGAGACCGAGTTGATTTTTTTAAGAAAGATATTTGCAAATGTAAAACTTGCTTCAAATGGCTCTTTTATTGTGCAATATGACAGTATATACGCGATTTACTCGTTTTCAACATTGTGCAATAAATAAAGATGAGAGAGATAAACCGATGTCGCGAACAGGTAGAGAAGCTCAAGCGCAACATAATGATACCACTTAGGAGACCATACCATTCTTTTTAAGAAAGATATTTGCAAATGTGATGTTGCAAATGTAAAAAATGCTTCAAATGACTCTTTTATTGCGCAATATGACAGTATATACGCGATTTAATCGTTTTCAACATCGCGCAATAAATAAGGATGAGAAACATAAACCGATGGCGCGAACAGGTAGAGAAGCTGAAGCGCAACAAAATGATACCATTTGGGAGACCATAGCATTCTAAGCGCAATAAATAAAGATGAAAAACATAAACCGATGACGCGAACAGATAGAGAAGCTCAAGCGCAGCATAATGATACCACTTAGGAGACCGAGTTGATTTTTTTAAGAAAGATATTTGCAAATGTAAAACTTGCTTCAAATGGCTCTTTTATTGTGCAATATGACAGTATATACGCGATTTAATCGTTTTCAACATCGCGCAATAAATAAGGATGAGAAACATAAACCGATGGCGCGAACAGGTAGAGAAGCTGAAGCGCAACATAATGATACCACTTAGGAGACCATACCATTCTTTTTAAGAAAGATATTTGCAAATGTGATGTTGCAAATGTAAAAAATGCTTCAAATGACTCTTTTATTGCGCAATATGACAGTATATACGCGATTTAATCGTTTTCAACATCGCGCAATAAATAAAGATGAGAAACATAAACCGATGGCGCGAACAGGTAGAGAAGCTGAAGCGCAACAAAATGATACCATTTAGGAGACCATAGCATTCTAAGCGCAAAAAATAAAGATGAAAAATATAAACCGATGACGCGAACAGGTAGAGAAGCTCAAGCGCAACATAATGATACCACTTAGGAGACCATACCATTCTTTTTAAGAAAGATATTTGCAAATGTGATGTTGCAAATGTAAAAATTGCTTCAAATGACTCTTTTACTGCGCAATATGACAGTATATACGCGATTTAATCGTTTTCAACATCGCGCAATAAATAAAGATGAGAAACATAAACCGATGGCGCGAACAGGTAGAGAAGCTCAAGCGCAACATAATGATACCACTTAGGAGACCATACCATTCTTTTTAAGAAAGATATTTGCAAATGTGATGTTGCAAATGTAAAAAATGCTTCAAATGACTCTTTTATTGCGCAATATGACAGTATATACGCGATTTAATCGTTTTCAACATCGCGCAATAAATAAAGATGAGAAACATAAACCGATGGCGCGAACAGGTAGAGAAGCTGAAGCGCAACAAAATGATACCATTTAGGAGACCATAGCATTCTAAGCGCAATAAATAAAGATGAAAAACATAAACCGATGACGCGAACAGATAGAGAAGCTCAAGCGCAGCATAATGATACCACTTAAGAGACCGAGTTGATTTTTTTTTAGAAAGATATTTGCAAATGTAAAACTTGCTTCAAATGGCTCTTTTATTGTGCAATATGACAGTATATACGCGATTTACTCGTTTTCAACATTGTGCAATAAATAAAGATGAGAGAGATAAACCGATGTCGCGAACAGGTAGAGAAGCTCAAGCGCAACATAATGATACCACTTAGGAGACCATACCATTCTTTTTAAGAAAGATATTTGCAAATGTGATGTTGCAAATGTAAAAAATGCTTCAAATGACTCTTTTATTGCGCAATATGACAGTATATACGCGATTTAATCGTTTTCAACATCGCGCAATAAATAAAGATGAGCAACATAAACCGATGGCGCGAACAGGTAGAGAAGCTGAAGCGCAACAAAATGATACCATTTAGGAGACCATAGCATTCTAAGCGCAATAAATAAAGATGAAAAACATAAACCGATGACGCGAACAGGTAGAGAAGCTCAAGCGCAACATAATGATACCACTTAGGAGACCATACCATTCTTTTTAAGAAAGATATTTGCAAATGTGATGTTGCAAATGTAAAAATTGCTTCAAATGACTCTTTTATTGCGCAATATGACAGTATATACGCGATTTAATCGTTTTCAACATCGCGCAATAAATAAAGATGAGCAACATAAACCGATGGCGCGAACAGGTAGAGAAGCTGAAGCGCCACAAAATGATACCATTTAGGAGACCATAGCATTCTAAGCGCAATAAATAAAGATGAAAAACATAAACCGATGACGCGAACAGATAGAGAAGCTCAAGCGCAGCATAATGATACCACTTAGGAGACCGAGTTGATTTTTTTAAGAAAGATATTTGCAAATGTAAAACTTGCTTCAAATGGCTCTTTTATTGCGCAATATGACAGTATATACGCGATTTAATCGTTTTCAACATCGCGCAATAAATAAGGATGAGAAACATAAACCGATGGCGCGAACAGGTAGAGAAGCTCAAGCGCAACAAAATGATACCATTTAGGAGACCATAGCATTCTAAGCGCAATAAATAAAGATGAAAAACATAAACCGATGACGCGAACAGATAGAGAAGCTCAAGCGCAGCATAATGATACCACTTAGGAGACCGAGTTGATTTTTTTTAGAAAGATATTTGCAAATGTAAAACTTGCTTCAAATGGCTCTTTTATTGTGCAATATGACAGTATATACGCGATTTACTCGTTTTCAACATTGTGCAATAAATAAAGATGAGAGAGATAAACCGATGTCGCGAACAGGTAGAGAAGCTCAAGCGCAACATAATGATACCACTTAGGAGACCATACCATTCTTTTTAAGAAAGATATTTGCAAATGTGATGTTGCAAATGTAAAAAATGCTTCAAATGACTCTTTTATTGCGCAATATGACAGTATATACGCGATTTAATCGTTTTCAACATCGCGCAATAAATAAGGATGAGAAACATAAACCGATGGCGCGAACAGGTAGAGAAGCTGAAGCGCAACAAAATGATACCATTTGGGAGACCATAGCATTCTAAGCGCAATAAATAAAGATGAAAAACATAAACCGATGACGCGAACAGATAGAGAAGCTCAAGCGCAGCATAATGATACCACTTAGGAGACCGAGTTGATTTTTTTTAGAAAGATATTTGCAAATGTAAAACTTGCTTCAAATGGCTCTTTTATTGTGCAATATGACAGTATATACGCGATTTACTCGTTTTCAACATTGTGCAATAAATAAAGATGAGAGAGATAAACCGATGGCGCGAACAGGTAGAGAAGCTGAAGCGCAACAAAATGATACCATTTAGGAGACCATAGCATTCTAAGCGCAATAAATAAAGATGAAAAACATAAACCGATGACGCGAACAGATAGAGAAGCTCAAGCGCAGCATAATGATACCACTTAGGAGACCGAGTTGATTTTTTAAAGAAAGATATTTGCAAATGTAAAACTTGCTTCAAATGGCTCTTTTATTGTGCAATATGACAGTATATACGCGATTTAATCGTTTTCAACATCGCGCAATAAATAAGGATGAGAAACATAAACCGATGGCGCGAACAGGTAGAGAAGCTGAAGCGCAACAAAATGATACCATTTAGGAGACCATAGCATTCTAAGCGCAATAAATAAAGATGAAAAACATAAACCGATGACGCGAACAGATAGAGAAGCTCAAGCGCAGCATAATGATACCACTTAGGAGACCGAGTTGATTTTTTTAAGAAAGATATTTGCAAATGTAAAACTTGCTTCAAATGGCTCTTTTATTGTGCAATATGACAGTATATACGCGATTTAATCGTTTTCAACATCGCGCAATAAATAAGGATGAGAAACATAAACCGATGGCGCGAACAGGTAGAGAAGCTGAAGCGCAACATAATGATACCACTTAGGAGACCATACCATTCTTTTTAAGAAAGATATTTGCAAATGTGATGTTGCAAATGTAAAAAATGCTTCAAATGACTCTTTTATTGCGCAATATGACAGTATATACGCGATTTAATCGTTTTCAACATCGCGCAATAAATAAGGATGAGAAACATAAACCGATGGCGCGAACAGGTAGAGAAGCTGAAGCGCAACAAAATGATACCATTTGGGAGACCATAGCATTCTAAGCGCAATAAATAAAGATGAAAAACATAAACCGATGACGCGAACAGATAGAGAAGCTCAAGCGCAGCATAATGATACCACTTAGGAGACCGAGTTGATTTTTTTAAGAAAGATATTTGCAAATGTAAAACTTGCTTCAAATGGCTCTTTTATTGTGCAATATGACAGTATATACGCGATTTAATCGTTTTCAACATCGCGCAATAAATAAGGATGAGAAACATAAACCGATGGCGCGAACAGGTAGAGAAGCTGAAGCGCAACATAATGATACCACTTAGGAGACCATACCATTCTTTTTAAGAAAGATATTTGCAAATGTGATGTTGCAAATGTAAAAAATGCTTCAAATGACTCTTTTATTGCGCAATATGACAGTATATACGCGATTTAATCGTTTTCAACATCGCGCAATAAATAAAGATGAGAAACATAAACCGATGGCGCGAACAGGTAGAGAAGCTGAAGCGCAACAAAATGATACCATTTAGGAGACCATAGCATTCTAAGCGCAAAAAATAAAGATGAAAAACATAAACCGATGACGCGAACAGGTAGAGAAGCTCTAGCGCAACATAATGATACCACTTAGGAGACCATACCATTCTTTTTAAGAAAGATATTTGCAAATGTGATGTTGCAAATGTAAAAATTGCTCCAAATGACTCTTTTACTGCGCAATATGACAGTATATACGCGATTTAATCGTTTTCAACATCGCGCAATAAATAAAGATGAGAAACATAAACCGATGGCGCGAACAGGTAGAGAAGCTGAAGCGCAACATAATGATACCACTTAGGAGACCATACCATTCTTTTTAAGAAAGATATTTGCAAATGTGATGTTGCAAATGTAAAAAATGCTTCAAATGACTCTTTTATTGCGCAATATGACAGTATATACGCGATTTAATCGTTTTCAACATCGTGCAATAAATAAAGATGAGAAACATAAACCGATGGCGCGAACAGGTAGAGAAGCTCAAGCGCAACAAAATGATATCATTTAGGAGACCATAGCATTCTAAGCGCAATAAATAAAGATGAAAAACATAAACCGATGACGCGAACAGGTAGAGAAGCTCAAGCGCAACATAATGATACCACTTAGGAGACCATACCATTCTTTTTAAGAAAGATATTTGCAAATGTGATGTTGCAAATGTAAAAATTGCTTCAAATGACTCTTTTATTGCGCAATATGACAGTATATACGCGATTTAATAGTTTTCAACATCGCGCAATAAATAAGGATGAGAAACATAAACCGATGGCGCGAACAGGTAGAGAAGCTCAAGCGCAACAAAATGATACCATTTAGGAGACCATAGCATTCTAAGCGCAATAAATAAAGATGAAAAACATAAACCGATGACGCGAACAGATAGAGAAGCTCAAGCGCAGCATAATGATACCACTTAGGAGACCGAGTTGATTTTTTTAAGAAAGATATTTGCAAATGTAAAACTTGCTTCAAATGGCTCTTTTATTGTGCAATATGACAGTATATACGCGATTTAATCGTTTTCAACATCGCGCAATAAATAAGGATGAGAAACATAAACCGATGGCGCGAACAGGTAGAGAAGCTGAAGCGCAACATAATGATACCACTTAGGAGACCATACCATTCTTTTTAAGAAAGATATTTGCAAATGTGATGTTGCAAATGTAAAAAATGCTTCAAATGACTCTTTTATTGCGCAATATGACAGTATATACGCGATTTAATCGTTTTCAACATCGCGCAATAAATAAAGATGAGAAACATAAACCGATGGCGCGAACAGGTAGAGAAGCTGAAGCGCAACAAAATGATACCATTTAGGAGACCATAGCATTCTAAGCGCAAAAAATAAAGATGAAAAACATAAACCGATGACGCGAACAGGTAGAGAAGCTCAAGCGCAACATAATGATACCACTTAGGAGACCATACCATTCTTTTTAAGAAAGATATTTGCAAATGTGATGTTGCAAATGTAAAAAAATGCTTCAAATGACTCTTTTATTGCGCAATATGACAGTATATACGCGATTTAATCGTTTTCAACATCGCGCAATAAATAAAGATGAGAAACATAAACCGATGGCGCGAACAGGTAGAGAAGCTGAAGCGCAACAAAATGATACCATTTAGGAGACCATAGCATTCTAAGCGCAAAAAATAAAGATGAAAAACATAAACCGACGGCGCGAACAGGTAGAGAAGCTCAAGCGCAACATAATGATACCACTTAGGAGACCATACCATTCTTTTTAAGAAAGATATTTGCAAATGTGATGTTGCAAATGTAAAAATTGCTTCAAATGACTCTTTTACTGCGCAATATGACAGTATATACGCGATTTAATCGTTTTCAACATCGCGCAATAAATAAAGATGAGAAACATAAACCGATGGCGCGAACAGGTAGAGAAGCTCAAGCGCAACATAATGATACCACTTAGGAGACCATACCATTCTTTTTAAGAAAGATATTTGCAAATGTGATGTTGCAAATGTAAAAAATGCTTCAAATGACTCTTTTATTGCGCAATATGACAGTATATACGCGATTTAATCGTTTTCAACATCGCGCAATAAATAAAGATGAGAAACATAAACCGATGGCGCGAACAGGTAGAGAAGCTCAAGCGCAACAAAATGATATCATTTAGGAGACCATAGCATTCTAAGCGCAATAAATAAAGATGAAAAACATAAACCGATGACGCGAACAGGTAGAGAAGCTCAAGCGCAACATAATGATACCACTTAGGAGACCATACCATTCTTTTTAAGAAAGATATTTGCAAATGTGATGTTGCAAATGTAAAAATTGCTTCAAATGACTCTTTTATTGCGCAATATGACAGTATATACGCGATTTAATCGTTTTCAACATCGCGCAATAAATAAGGATGAGAAACATAAACCGATGGCGCGAACAGGTAGAGAAGCTGAAGCGCAACAAAATGATACCATTTAGGAGACCATAGCATTCTAAGCGCAATAAATAAAGATGAAAAACATAAACCGATGACGCGAACAGATAGAGAAGCTCAAGCGCAGCATAATGATACCACTTAGGAGACCGAGTTGATTTTTTTAAGAAAGATATTTGCAAATGTAAAACTTGCTTCAAATGGCTCTTTTATTGTGCAATATGACAGTATATACGCGATTTAATCGTTTTCAACATCGCGCAATAAATAAGGATGAGAAACATAAACCGATGGCGCGAACAGGTAGAGAAGCTCAAGCGCAACAAAATGATACCATTTAGGAGACCATAGCATTCTAAGCGCAATAAATAAAGGTGAAAAACATAAACCGATGACGCGAACAGGTAGAGAAGCTCAAGCGCAACATAATGATACCACTTAGGAGACCATACCATTCTTTTTAAGAAAGATATTTGCAAATGTAAAACTTGCTTCAAATGGCTCTTTTATTGCGCAATATGACAGTATATACGCGATTTAATCGTTTTCAACATCGCGCAATAAATAAGGGTGAGAAACATAAACCGATGGCGCGAACAGGTAGAGAAGCTGAAGCGCAACAAAATGATACCATTTAGGAGACCATAGCATTCTAAGCGCAATAAATAAAGATGAAAAACATAAACCGATGACGCGAACAGATAGAGAAGCTCAAGCGCAGCATAATGATACCACTTAGGAGACCGAGTTGATTTTTTTAAGAAAGATATTTGCAAATGTAAAACTTGCTTCAAATGGCTCTTTTATTGTGCAATATGACAGTATATACGCGATTTAATCGTTTTCAACATCGCGCAATAAATAAGGATGAGAAACATAAACCGATGGCGCGAACAGGTAGAGAAGCTCAAGCGCAACAAAATGATACCATTTAGGAGACCATAGCATTCTAAGCGCAATAAATAAAGGTGAAAAACATAAACCGATGACGCGAACAGGTAGAGAAGCTCAAGCGCAACATAATGATACCACTTAGGAGACCATACCATTCTTTTTAAGAAAGATATTTGCAAATGTAAAACTTGCTTCAAATGGCTCTTTTATTGCGCAATATGACAGTATATACGCGATTTAATCGTTTTCAACATCGCGCAATAAATAAGGGTGAGAAACATAAACCGATGGCGCGAACAGGTAGAGAAGCTGAAGCGCAACAAAATGATACCATTTAGGAGACCATAGCATTCTAAGCGCAATAAATAAAGATGAAAAACATAAACCGATGACGCGAACAGATAGAGAAGCTCAAGCGCAGCATAATGATACCACTTAGGAGACCGAGTTGATTTTTTTAAGAAAGATATTTGCAAATGTAAAACTTGCTTCAAATGGGTCTTTTATTGCGCAATATGACAGTATATACGCGATTTAATCGTTTTCAACATCGCGCAATAAATAAGGATGAGAAACATAAACCGATGGCGCGAACAGGTAGAGAAGCTGAAGCGCAACATAATGATACCACTTAGGAGACCATACCATTCTTTTTAAGAAAGATATTTGCAAATGTGATGTTGCAAATGTAAAAAAGGCTTCAAATGACTCTTTTATTGCGCAATATGACAGTATATACGCGATTTAATCGTTTTCAACATCGCGCAATAAATAAAGATGAGAAACATAAACCGATGACGCGAACAGGTAGAGAAGCTCAAGCGCAACAAAATGATACCATTTAGGAGACCATAGCATTCTAAGCGCAATAAATAAAGATGAAAAACATAAACCGATGACGCGAACAGGTAGAGAAGCTCAAGCGCAACATAATGATACCACTTAGGAGACCATACCATTCTTTTTAAGAAAGATATTTGCAAATGTGATGTTGCAAATGTAAAAAATGCTTCAAATGACTCTTTTATTGCGCAATATGACAGTATATACGCGATTTAATCGTTTTCAACATCGCGCAATAAATAAGGATGAGAAACATAAACCGATGGCGCGAACAGGTAGAGAAGCTGAAGCGCAACATAATGATACCACTTAGGAGACCATACCATTCTTTTTAAGAAAGATATTTGCAAATGTGATGTTGCAAATGTAAAAAATGCTTCAAATGACCCTTTTATTGCGCAATATGACAGTATATACGCGATTTAATCGTTTTCAACATCGCGCAATAAATAAAGATGAGAAACATAAACCGATGGCGCGAACAGGTAGAGAAGCTCAAGCGCAACAAAATGATACCATTTAGGAGACCATAGCATTCTAAGCGCAATAAATAAAGATGAAAAACATAAACCGATGACGCGAACAGGTAGAGAAGCTCAAGCGCAACATAATGATACCACTTAGGAGACCATACCATTCTTTTTAAGAAAGATATTTGCAAATGTGATGTTGCAAATGTGATGTTGCAAATGTAAAAAATGCTTCAAGTGACTCTTTTATTGCGCAATATGACAGTATATACGCGATTTAATCGTTTTCAACATCGCGCAATAAATAAAGATGAGAAACATAAACCGATGGCGCGAACAGGTAGAGAAGCTCAAGCGCAGCATAATGATACCATTTAGGAGACCATAGCATTCTATGCGCAATAAATAAAATTAGAAACACAAACCGATGGCGCGAACAGGTAGAGAAGCTCAAGCGCAACATAATGATACCATTTAGGAGACCATAGCATTCTATGCGCAATAAATAAAATTAGAAACACAAACCGATGGCGCGAACAGGTAGAGAAGCTCAAGCGCAACATAATGATACCACGTAGGAGACCATACCATTCTTTTTATGAAAGATATTTGCAAATGTGATGTTGCAAATGTAAAAAATGCTTCAAATGACTCTTTTATTGCGCAATATGACAGTATATACGCGATTTAATCGTTTTCAACATCGCGCAATAAATAAAGATGAGAAACATAAACCGATGGCGCGAACAGGTAGAGAAGCTCAAGCGCAGCATAATGATACCATTTAGGAGACCATAGCATTCTAAGCGCAATAAATAAAGATGAAAAACATAAACCGATGACGCGAACAGATAGAGAAGCTCAAGCGCAGCATAATGATACCACTTAGGAGACCGAGTTGATTTTTTTAAGAAAGATATTTGCAAATGTAAAACTTGCTTCAAATGGCTCTTTTATATACGCGATTTAATCGTTTTCAACATCGCGCAATAAATAAAGATGAGAAACACAAACCGATGGCGCGAACAGGTAGAGAAGCTCAAGCGCAACATAATGATACCACGTAGGAGACCATACCATTCTTTTTATGAAAGATATTTGCAAATGTGATGTTGCAAATGTAAAAAATGCTTCAAATGACTCTTTTATTGCGCAATATGACAGTATATACGCGATTTAATCGTTTTCAACATCGCGCAATAAATAAAGATGAGAAACATAAACCGATGGCGCGAACAGGTAGAGAAGCTCAAGCGCAACAAAATGATATCATTTAGGAGACCATAGCATTCTAAGCGCAATAAATAAAGATGAAAAACATAAACCGATGACGCGAACAGGTAGAGAAGCTCAAGCGCAACATAATGATACCACTTAGGAGACCATACCATTCTTTTTAAGAAAGATATTTGCAAATGTGATGTTGC
This sequence comes from Strongylocentrotus droebachiensis, assembly GCA_035222895.1. NCBI lineage: Eukaryota > Metazoa > Echinodermata > Echinoidea > Camarodonta > Strongylocentrotidae > Strongylocentrotus > Strongylocentrotus droebachiensis. Next base: position 20,809 of record JAVYIG010010638.1, on the reverse strand, counting down.
AAATGTAAAAATTGCTTCAAATGACTCTTTTATTGCGCAATATGACAGTATATACGCGATTTAATCGTTTTCAACATCGCGCAATAAATAAGGATGAGAAACATAAACCGATGGCGCGAACAGGTAGAGAAGCTGAAGCGCAACAAAATGATACCATTTAGGAGACCATAGCATTCTAAGCGCAATAAATAAAGATGAAAAACATAAACCGATGACGCGAACAGATAGAGAAGCTCAAGCGCAGCATAATGATACCACTTAGGAGACCGAGTTGATTTTTTTAAGAAAGATATTTGCAAATGTAAAACTTGCTTCAAATGGCTCTTTTATTGTGCAATATGACAGTATATACGCGATTTAATCGTTTTCAACATCGCGCAATAAATAAGGATGAGAAACATAAACCGATGGCGCGAACAGGTAGAGAAGCTCAAGCGCAACAAAATGATACCATTTAGGAGACCATAGCATTCTAAGCGCAATAAATAAAGGTGAAAAACATAAACCGATGACGCGAACAGGTAGAGAAGCTCAAGCGCAACATAATGATACCACTTAGGAGACCATACCATTCTTTTTAAGAAAGATATTTGCAAATGTAAAACTTGCTTCAAATGGCTCTTTTATTGCGCAATATGACAGTATATACGCGATTTAATCGTTTTCAACATCGCGCAATAAATAAGGGTGAGAAACATAAACCGATGGCGCGAACAGGTAGAGAAGCTGAAGCGCAACAAAATGATACCATTTAGGAGACCATAGCATTCTAAGCGCAATAAATAAAGATGAAAAACATAAACCGATGACGCGAACAGATAGAGAAGCTCAAGCGCAGCATAATGATACCACTTAGGAGACCGAGTTGATTTTTTTAAGAAAGATATTTGCAAATGTAAAACTTGCTTCAAATGGCTCTTTTATTGTGCAATATGACAGTATATACGCGATTTAATCGTTTTCAACATCGCGCAATAAATAAGGATGAGAAACATAAACCGATGGCGCGAACAGGTAGAGAAGCTCAAGCGCAACAAAATGATACCATTTAGGAGACCATAGCATTCTAAGCGCAATAAATAAAGGTGAAAAACATAAACCGATGACGCGAACAGGTAGAGAAGCTCAAGCGCAACATAATGATACCACTTAGGAGACCATACCATTCTTTTTAAGAAAGATATTTGCAAATGTAAAACTTGCTTCAAATGGCTCTTTTATTGCGCAATATGACAGTATATACGCGATTTAATCGTTTTCAACATCGCGCAATAAATAAGGGTGAGAAACATAAACCGATGGCGCGAACAGGTAGAGAAGCTGAAGCGCAACAAAATGATACCATTTAGGAGACCATAGCATTCTAAGCGCAATAAATAAAGATGAAAAACATAAACCGATGACGCGAACAGATAGAGAAGCTCAAGCGCAGCATAATGATACCACTTAGGAGACCGAGTTGATTTTTTTAAGAAAGATATTTGCAAATGTAAAACTTGCTTCAAATGGGTCTTTTATTGCGCAATATGACAGTATATACGCGATTTAATCGTTTTCAACATCGCGCAATAAATAAGGATGAGAAACATAAACCGATGGCGCGAACAGGTAGAGAAGCTGAAGCGCAACATAATGATACCACTTAGGAGACCATACCATTCTTTTTAAGAAAGATATTTGCAAATGTGATGTTGCAAATGTAAAAAAGGCTTCAAATGACTCTTTTATTGCGCAATATGACAGTATATACGCGATTTAATCGTTTTCAACATCGCGCAATAAATAAAGATGAGAAACATAAACCGATGACGCGAACAGGTAGAGAAGCTCAAGCGCAACAAAATGATACCATTTAGGAGACCATAGCATTCTAAGCGCAATAAATAAAGATGAAAAACATAAACCGATGACGCGAACAGGTAGAGAAGCTCAAGCGCAACATAATGATACCACTTAGGAGACCATACCATTCTTTTTAAGAAAGATATTTGCAAATGTGATGTTGCAAATGTAAAAAATGCTTCAAATGACTCTTTTATTGCGCAATATGACAGTATATACGCGATTTAATCGTTTTCAACATCGCGCAATAAATAAGGATGAGAAACATAAACCGATGGCGCGAACAGGTAGAGAAGCTGAAGCGCAACATAATGATACCACTTAGGAGACCATACCATTCTTTTTAAGAAAGATATTTGCAAATGTGATGTTGCAAATGTAAAAAATGCTTCAAATGACCCTTTTATTGCGCAATATGACAGTATATACGCGATTTAATCGTTTTCAACATCGCGCAATAAATAAAGATGAGAAACATAAACCGATGGCGCGAACAGGTAGAGAAGCTCAAGCGCAACAAAATGATACCATTTAGGAGACCATAGCATTCTAAGCGCAATAAATAAAGATGAAAAACATAAACCGATGACGCGAACAGGTAGAGAAGCTCAAGCGCAACATAATGATACCACTTAGGAGACCATACCATTCTTTTTAAGAAAGATATTTGCAAATGTGATGTTGCAAATGTGATGTTGCAAATGTAAAAAATGCTTCAAGTGACTCTTTTATTGCGCAATATGACAGTATATACGCGATTTAATCGTTTTCAACATCGCGCAATAAATAAAGATGAGAAACATAAACCGATGGCGCGAACAGGTAGAGAAGCTCAAGCGCAGCATAATGATACCATTTAGGAGACCATAGCATTCTATGCGCAATAAATAAAATTAGAAACACAAACCGATGGCGCGAACAGGTAGAGAAGCTCAAGCGCAACATAATGATACCATTTAGGAGACCATAGCATTCTATGCGCAATAAATAAAATTAGAAACACAAACCGATGGCGCGAACAGGTAGAGAAGCTCAAGCGCAACATAATGATACCACGTAGGAGACCATACCATTCTTTTTATGAAAGATATTTGCAAATGTGATGTTGCAAATGTAAAAAATGCTTCAAATGACTCTTTTATTGCGCAATATGACAGTATATACGCGATTTAATCGTTTTCAACATCGCGCAATAAATAAAGATGAGAAACATAAACCGATGGCGCGAACAGGTAGAGAAGCTCAAGCGCAGCATAATGATACCATTTAGGAGACCATAGCATTCTAAGCGCAATAAATAAAGATGAAAAACATAAACCGATGACGCGAACAGATAGAGAAGCTCAAGCGCAGCATAATGATACCACTTAGGAGACCGAGTTGATTTTTTTAAGAAAGATATTTGCAAATGTAAAACTTGCTTCAAATGGCTCTTTTATATACGCGATTTAATCGTTTTCAACATCGCGCAATAAATAAAGATGAGAAACACAAACCGATGGCGCGAACAGGTAGAGAAGCTCAAGCGCAACATAATGATACCACGTAGGAGACCATACCATTCTTTTTAAGAAAGATATTTGCAAATGTGATGTTGCAAATGTAAAAAATGCTTCAAATGACTCTTTTATTGCGCAATATGACAGTATATACGCGATTTAATCGTTTTCAACATCGCGCAATAAATAAGGATGAGAAACATAAACCGATGGCGCGAACAGGTAGAGAAGCTGAAGCGCAACATAATGATACCACTTAGGAGACCATACCATTCTTTTTAAGAAAGATATTTGCAAATGTGATGTTGCAAATGTAAAAAATGCTTCAAATGACCCTTTTATTGCGCAATATGACAGTATATACGCGATTTAATCGTTTTCAACATCGCGCAATAAATAAAGATGAGAAACATAAACCGATGGCGCGAACAGGTAGAGAAGCTCAAGCGCAACAAAATGATACCATTTAGGAGACCATAGCATTCTAAGCGCAATAAATAAAGATGAAAAACATAAACCGATGACGCGAACAGGTAGAGAAGCTCAAGCGCAACATAATGATACCACTTAGGAGACCATACCATTCTTTTTAAGAAAGATATTTGCAAATGTGATGTTGCAAATGTGATGTTGCAAATGTAAAAAATGCTTCAAGTGACTCTTTTATTGCGCAATATGACAGTTTATACGCGATTTAATCGTTTTCAACATCGCGCAATAAATAAAGATGAGAAACATAAACCGATGGCGCGAACAGGTAGAGAAGCTCAAGCGCAGCATAATGATACCATTTAGGAGACCATAGCATTCTATGCGCAATAAATAAAATTAGAAACACAAACCGATGGCGCGAACAGGTAGAGAAGCTCAAGCGCAACATAATGATACCATTTAGGAGACCATAGCATTCTATGCGCAATAAATAAAATTAGAAACACAAACCGATGGCGCGAACAGGTAGAGAAGCTCAAGCGCAACATAATGATACCACGTAGGAGACCATACCATTCTTTTTATGAAAGATATTTGCAAATGTGATGTTGCAAATGTAAAAAATGCTTCAAATGACTCTTTTATTGCGCAATATGACAGTATATACGCGATTTAATCGTTTTCAACATCGCGCAATAAATAAAGATGAGAAACATAAACCGATGGCGCGAACAGGTAGAGAAGCTCAAGCGCAGCATAATGATACCATTTAGGAGACCATAGCATTCTAAGCGCAATAAATAAAGATGAAAAACATAAACCGATGACGCGAACAGATAGAGAAGCTCAAGCGCAGCATAATGATACCACTTAGGAGACCGAGTTGATTTTTTTAAGAAAGATATTTGCAAATGTAAAACTTGCTTCAAATGGCTCTTTTATATACGCGATTTAATCGTTTTCAACATCGCGCAATAAATAAAGATGAGAAACACAAACCGATGGCGCGAACAGGTAGAGAAGCTCAAGCGCAACATAATGATACCACGTAGGAGACCATACCATTCTTTTTAAGAAAGATATTTGCAAATGTGATGTTGCAAATGTAAAAAATGCTTCAAATGACTCTTTTATTGCGCAATATGACAGTATATACGCGATTTAATCGTTTTCAACATCGCGCAATAAATAAGGATGAGAAACATAAACCGATGGCGCGAACAGGTAGAGAAGCTGAAGCGCAACATAATGATACCACTTAGGAGACCATACCATTCTTTTTAAGAAAGATATTTGCAAATGTGATGTTGCAAATGTAAAAAATGCTTCAAATGACCCTTTTATTGCGCAATATGACAGTATATACGCGATTTAATCGTTTTCAACATCGCGCAATAAATAAAGATGAGAAACATAAACCGATGGCGCGAACAGGTAGAGAAGCTCAAGCGCAACAAAATGATACCATTTAGGAGACCATAGCATTCTAAGCGCAATAAATAAAGATGAAAAACATAAACCGATGACGCGAACAGGTAGAGAAGCTCAAGCGCAACATAATGATACCACTTAGGAGACCATACCATTCTTTTTAAGAAAGATATTTGCAAATGTGATGTTGCAAATGTGATGTTGCAAATGTAAAAAATGCTTCAAGTGACTCTTTTATTGCGCAATATGACAGTATATACGCGATTTAATCGTTTTCAACATCGCGCAATAAATAAAGATGAGAAACATAAACCGATGGCGCGAACAGGTAGAGAAGCTCAAGCGCAGCATAATGATACCATTTAGGAGACCATAGCATTCTATGCGCAATAAATAAAATTAGAAACACAAACCGATGGCGCGAACAGGTAGAGAAGCTCAAGCGCAACATAATGATACCATTTAGGAGACCATAGCATTCTATGCGCAATAAATAAAATTAGAAACACAAACCGATGGCGCGAACAGGTAGAGAAGCTCAAGCGCAACATAATGATACCACGTAGGAGACCATACCATTCTTTTTATGAAAGATATTTGCAAATGTGATGTTGCAAATGTAAAAAATGCTTCAAATGACTCTTTTATTGCGCAATATGACAGTATATACGCGATTTAATCGTTTTCAACATCGCGCAATAAATAAAGATGAGAAACATAAACCGATGGCGCGAACAGGTAGAGAAGCTCAAGCGCAGCATAATGATACCATTTAGGAGACCATAGCATTCTAAGCGCAATAAATAAAGATGAAAAACATAAACCGATGACGCGAACAGATAGAGAAGCTCAAGCGCAGCATAATGATACCACTTAGGAGACCGAGTTGATTTTTTTAAGAAAGATATTTGCAAATGTAAAACTTGCTTCAAATGGCTCTTTTATATACGCGATTTAATCGTTTTCAACATCGCGCAATAAATAAAGATGAGAAACACAAACCGATGGCGCGAACAGGTAGAGAAGCTCAAGCGCAACATAATGATACCACGTAGGAGACCATACCATTCTTTTTATGAAAGATATTTGCAAATGTGATGTTGCAAATGTAAAAAATGCTTCAAATGACTCTTTTATTGCGCAATATGACAGTATATACGCGATTTAATCGTTTTCAACATCGCGCAATAAATAAAGATGAGAAACAAACCGATGGCGCGAACAGGTAGAGAAGCTCAAGCGCAACAAAATGATACCATTTAGGAGACCATAGCATTCTATGCGCAATAAATAAAGATGAGAAACACAAACCGATGGCGCGAACAGGTAGAGAAGCTCAAGCGCAACATAATGATACCATTTAGGAGACCATAGCATTCTATGCGCAATAAATAAAGATGAGAAACACAAACCGATGGCGCGAACAGGTAGAGAAGCTCAAGCGCAACATAATGATACCACTTAGGAGACCATACCATTCTTTTTAAGAAAGATATTTGCAAATGTGATGTTGCAAATGTAAAAAATGCTTCAAATGACTCTTTTATTGCGCAATATGACAGTATATACGCGATTTAATCGTTTTCAACATCGCGCAATAAATAAAGATGAGAAACATAAACCGATGGCGCGAACAGGTAGAGAAGCTCAAGCGCAACATAATGATACCACTCTATATGCGCGATTTAATCGTTTTCAAGAATGCGCAATAAATAAAGATGTGATGAAAAACTAAAAAAAGTCCTTTGTTCTGATCAACCCACATATTTCTTCTTTCGAATCCATCATTTTATGCAGTGGTTTCTATATTCATAACTCTGTTCCATTTGAATTGGACTGTAGTCGTGTGCCACAGTTGCTACCTAGGGTTTTCCATCAATTTCACAAAGCAGATAACGTAGATTTACAGAAAATGATTGAATGTATTCCATGGAATCTATTTATTGATGAAGAGAGCATTGATAACACATGTGAACTTCACACTTGTGTTGCAGGCAGCAATCAAGGATGTATTTATCAAAGGAAATAGTTAGAATGTCCAGAAGAAAGAGAAGAGCTTACAGAAGAGCTTACAGGAAAGCAAAGAAAGCAAATAATCACATACTGTACATGTAAAGAGGATTTCCATAATAATGAAACACCTTGCTCTATTGTGTACACTCCAAGACATTTAAATGCCATTAGCAAATCATGCATGCCCAAGTCTTGCCAGTATCATTCTTTGAGTATTTAAATAGAGGAACAGCTGAAAAGTCTTTTATCTATTCACACATTGAAAAGTGATTGTTATAACTTTCACTGATTGTGCATATATTAAGATGCATGGTGGGAAATCAATTGTTCAGGCAATGATTATTTATCAGCTCATCATGTTTATGCATAAGTCACAAGAAATGTTGGTGAGGAGGGGATAAGTTGTACTAACTGTCCTAAAAACTCTTTATCTGTTGGTAAGGTATATAGGGAGGAGACTGCACTTGTACTGGATGTGACGCCATGTTCACATGCAGGGCCAGATCATCAGTTTGGGGGAAATTCGGGTTAAAATTGGGGTAAGTATATGCTGTATATCTGGCCCTGTTGTCACAGTTCCATGTTAGTAGTTTTCTGCTGGCATGGATCTCCCCTGGTGGCATTTTTCGAATATGATAATTCAAAATATATTAAAGCTCTCTAAATATTTTGAGCATTTCTCTCTCCGTTTAACCATTATTTTCGTGCATTTGTTAGATGTGATTTTTTTTTGAGACTTTGAGATGGTTTTAGTAATGTAGCGAGTAAAACATGCTGATGCGTATTGACCTCTAGCGCGGTATACTTGCTGAGAGGCAGCACGATTTGAATTTTTAAAGTATTCTTTCTAACAACGGTAAGTTGAAACATGGGAATGCTCTCGGCGGTCTCGCCTGCATTACGCAATTCGATATGATGAAAAATTGAAGTTGGAACATTATTATAGGCAGCGTGAATATTGATTAAGAATCATAAACAAATAACAAAAATTGATTCATTTATTCTCATATTAAGTTGTGAAAACATAATCCAAGGCTACTGACCTAAAATGACCTTTGACCTTGTGACCTGGAATTTGTGTCATATGATTTGTGATATTTGATAACCCTTGGGTACAAGTTTCATGGAATTTGAACAAACACTTTTGAAAATATGCTAAAAATTCAAAATCTTGATGTTGATACCACAAAAAAAGTCTTAAGTTTGTTGACCTAAAATGACCTATGACCTGAATTCTACTCACATGATTGGGGATACTTGATAACATTATAGTCTAAGTTTCATTGACTAAGGACTTATACTTTCAAAATTATATCAAAAATTCAAAAACTTAACCTTAGGTTAAGTTTTTGATGTTGACGCCGCCGTCACTGGGAAAGCGGCGCCTTTGTCTCGCTTTTTTGCTACGCAGGCGAGACAAAAGTGGAAGAGCCAGGTTATTCCTTATTCAGGTAAAAAAGGAAGAAAAAAGGAGATAATGAAGGATCTCTTCTGGAACAGAATAAAAAGAAATGTAGAGAGTTTTTGTTGTTGCAAATGATAAAAGAGAAGCAGTTTCTTGATGTAGTTTGTTCCAAATAGAGGGTCCTTGGCATAAAAAGATACTATTTGAAAATGAAGAATGACCATATATTACACGAGTGTCTGCTGAAGTCCTGGTATATATCTATGAACATCGTTATTGCTCTGAAATATATTACAACAAAATTCTGATAATATGAATAAATAAAAACACAGAGTTGAAAATCATGTAATAATGATATTGGGAGAATATTCAGTTTCAAGAATAGAGGTCTGCTTGGACTTAAAAAATGGCTTGTGGCAAATAATACGAACTGCTCTTTTTTGTAGGAGGAAAATACGATTAAGTAAATGCTGTTTACAAAAACCCCATATAATGTTACAGTAGGATATGTAAGGCAAGATTAGTGAGTAGTATAACATTATAAGAATATTGGTTGGCAAGATGTCTTTAAGTTTACTCATAATTCCTATTGTTCTAGACAATTTACGTAGAACTTCATAGACGTGTGTTTTCCACTTAAGATCTTTATCAATATTAATGCCTAAGATCTTGGTTGAACTCGTATGTTCAATCAGATTTCCATTCATATGTATTTTTTTTTACTTCACTAGCACACGTCTTTGGAAAGTTAAATAACATAACATTGGTTTTTTCATAGTTAAGTTGCAGTTTATTTGCTTTAATCCACTCACTAACCTTTAAAAGCTCAGTGTTTAGATTTTTGGTCAGGTATTCAACATCTTTGTGCTTATAAAATATAGTTGTATCGTCAGCGAACAGTTATAAAATTAAAAATGGGAGAGACTGAATGTAAATCATTTATATAAATGAAGAGCAGTGGGCCTATAATTGACCCCTGCAAAATACCACAGGAAACTGATTGTAAACTTGCATTTTTAGAATTGAAAACAGTGAATTGTTTGCGATCATTTAGATAACTGCGAAATAATTTAAGAGTGACACCACGAATTCCATAATAATAAAGTTTTGAAAGGAGGATATCATGGTTCATTGAATCAAAAGCTTTTTTAAAATCCCAAAATATACCAACAATGATTTCTTTGTTTTCTATTGCCTTTGATACTTGTATTAAAAAAATCTAAAAGAGCATGATCAGTTGAATACCTGGCCCTGAATCCAAACTGCTTATTAGAAAGTATACTATGTTTATCAAGAAAACCGTGTAGTCTGGTATAGATGCATTTTTCAAAGATTTTAGAGAAGAGTGAGAGTAACGAAATGGGTCTGTAATTTGAGAATATATCTTTAGGTCCCTTTTTATGAATGGGAATAATTTTGGCAATTTTCAGGTCAGCAGGTACAACACCTTGCTCAATAAATGAGTTGAAAATATTGCACAACGGTTTACATATGACATGAATAACCTTTTTCACTACAGAACAATCAATGGAGTCAAAACCAGGAGCCTTACCATTTTTGAAAGATATTCAGTGATGGATAAGAAATATGCAGTATGAGGAAAATTGCTATGTAAATAAGAGGTACAATTAATATTCGTTACGTTCCTGTTCATAATTTATGACCAACATCTTTAAAATAATCATTAAAGCTCTCAGCAATTTCTTTAGAATCACTTATAACTGAATTGTTACACTTAAACACAGAGGCATTTTTCTGATATTTCTTTCTCTGGAGAATATCATTAATAGTTCTCCAAGTTTTATTAATGTTTCCTTTAAATGTACGAAACTTTGAAAAGTAATAATTTCTTTTGGCACTACGAATTTGGTCGTGTAAAGATTACGGAATTGGTTGTAGCATTCTTTTCGGAGTTCAGTAGGATTTTTAATGTACTTTTTGTAAAGGTAATTTTTTCTTGAACACATCCTTTTCAGTTCTTTAGTAAACCATGGTTCATGATTTTTCTTATAAATGATTTTTTTTGAGTGGAAAACAAGTACTATAGATCTCAGAAAAAACCTCCATAAATTTCTCATACATCAGGTTTGGCTCATGATAAACAGAAAGCAAACAGGTAAAATCAGTTGTAGAGAGATCTCTAAGAAAACAGCCGACATTCATATCATTAATTTGATGTTTGTATACTGCTAGTTGTTCTTCATAAATACCTTTAAAATCAAAAACTCCAAATATAGGTACATCATCAGATATTTCAGATGTCAATATACCAGAAAAAATATTGCAAATACTATTTGTAAATATATTATCTATCAAGGTTGCTGTGGAATATGTTATTGTTGTTGGCTTTGTAATTAGAGGAGCAAAACAAAATGAATAAAAGATTTGTCTTAGCTACAACATATCGAAATTTGGAAGAAAATCGATAAATATTTACAGAGATACAATCAGTTTTCCATAAATATGCTGACTTCAAAATATGCAAATTCGTATTTTGAGTTCGAAGACCATTTTGATGACGTCAAAATATTTGTAATGGCCAAATGAGACATGAAATCATATTTCCGACTCATTCTCTATCGAAATATGAAGAAAAAAAATTGGTTCCAAATGCATCCCACAGAGCTATAATGGATTTTGTATAGGCATGTTTTTGCCCATATAAGCTACGTATTACAAGAGATCGCGCGCACGGACATTTATCTTGAATGGATTCTCATCTTCTTATTAATGGTCATAAAGAGATAAACATGGTATCAAATTGTTCGAAAAAATATCATGAAATAAAAAAAATGGCATGCGCGTGTGCGCGATTTTTTTATGAAATGCTTAAAATGACCTAAAACGTATGCAAAATAAATTATGAGACGATTTTGAGCATTTAAAAAATTTGCGCGCGCACTGACGCGCGGACGTACGCATGTGCGCGCGTTTTTTGACATGAAATTGACTCGACTGATATTAACCTTGATCATGATAAATATGAATGAGAAATGACTTACCGTTATGAAAATATGATCATGAGTAAATTTTCAGAAAATTTCACAAAATGGCGCCTAGATAAAGAGAAATCTTGACGAAATGTATAGGTGATAGGAAATTTCGATTTGGAGACATATTCATGGCGAGAGTGTATCACCAAGGGCAACCTGAACAAAGCATCATTGGAGTCGTCACTTGTTCGAAATGCCTAGAGAATGGTCATCATGTGTCGAAGTGCAACAATGTAAAGTGTCGCATGTGTATGCAAAGTGGGCATGTGAAAGTTAATTGTCCGAAAGCTTCTCATCACCAGGCAACCGATCGAGAGAATCAGCGTTCAGACACCAATAGTCTCACACAAGAATCGTATAGCGATAAAGTTCGAAAGCAAACGAATCTAAAAGATTTCCAGCCACAAAGGCCACTAGCACAACCCCATCATCAAGCAACACATCCAACAAGTCACGATGAGTCGACTCGTGTATCCGGCGAGAGAAATGTCACTGCCGCTGATGGAGAGTATGACGCCACGACTAGCGCAACGAAAGAAAATGAAAAGCATAAACCAAAGAATAACAGCAAGTCCTCAAGCGACAGCGCTTTGAACTCCGAGATAAGCGATCGCGATAGCGACGACGAAAGCTCGGAATCCTAGCTCTCAGCAGAAACGCCGCCAAAGGCAGCACGAGAGAACAGAAAAGCAGCAAAGAGAAAAATAAAGGAATCGAATAAGAAGAAGTGAGTTGAAACTGAGATATATGAAGAAAATGCTGAGAACTTCCTGATTAACTATGATCAATTCTAATATACATTTGATATCCCTTAATGCAAGGGGTTTGCGGAATAAATTGAAAAGAGATAATATATTTCTGTGGTTGAAACATCAAAAGTGTGACATCGCACTTCTACAGGAAACTTTTTTGAAGCGTGACAATGAAAATAGTATAAATCGTGAATGGTCAGGGCATTGTTTTTTCGATCACGGAACCAACCAGGCCCCTGGGAACAGGGGGGGGGGGGGGGGGTAAGAGGACTTTTTTTGTTTTTTTTGTCCCAAAAATTTCGCAACGACTCAGCTAACCGCTGAATAAGCGGGGGGGGGGGGGGGGGGGTAAGAGGACATTTTTTTTTTTTTTTTGTGTTTCATAATTTGAAAATTTGGTCGATCGGTATTGGGGGGGGGGGGTAGGGTCTGTCATTTTGGGTCACCAATTACCACCATTTTTTATTTATTTATTTATTTATTTTTTTAAAATTATATAAAACAAAAAAACAAAAAAAAATCGCTTCGAGGGATAATTTTAAAGGATTTTGTGAAAGAAACGTTATAATTTTGTTCTTGCTAATCTTCATTTGTGGCTGTCGGCTGGGTGACAATTTTGTAAGCGAAGCATATAATGATATACAGTAAATATATCATACCACACAAATTTGCAGGAGGTGCTGTGCCCCCCCCCCCGGAAAAATCCGGGGGTGCTGCAGCACCCGCAGCACCCCCGCTTCCCAGGGCCATGGAACCAACCACTCAAAAGGGGTAGCAATTTTGATTCGCAGGGGTCTTCCATTTTCATTTTCATGTTCATTTAAAAGGAGATGGAAGAGAGACCATTGTGGAATTCTCATGTAATTTAAAAACATATTTTTGTGTAAATGTATATTTACCAGCGAAAGGTATAGAAAAGGAAACATTCTATAAATCACTTGACCAATGGATAAAACTTCATAGGCCGGATAATAGTATAATGATTGCAGGTGGTGACTTGAATTGTGTGCAGAACAGAACCCTAGATACTTACGGGATATCTCACGCATATTTACCCAAAAAGTATTATAAATCCTTCCAAACAAGAAATAAGCTTTTAGATATATGGAGATATTTTTTTCCAGACAAGAAACAGTTTACTTGGCGACAGTTGTCATTAAAACTATACTCTCGTCTGGACTTTTGGTTAATAACAAAAGATTTAAAATGTTCAGTTTTTTGACAGATATTCGACCATGTTTAAAATGTGACCACAATGCAATATCTTTGAATATCAAAATATCCCAAGAGAAAAGGGGAAAAGGTTATTGGAAGTTAAATAATTTTTTGCTGGATGATAATATGTATGTACAAAATGTTAAAGACTTGATACGGAAGATTAAGATTGAAACAAATACTATGAGTAAACAACTACAGTGGGAAGTTTGTAAGTTTAAATCAAAAGAATATAGTATAAGTTACGCAATATTAAAAACAAAGAAAAAAGAAACGGTATTATGTGAAAATGGAAAAGGAATTAAGACAATTGTGTTCAGTAGAAGGTATACTATGAACTGTAAAGGAGCTTATGTCAGATCAAGAGAAAAATGGCTAGAACAGGGTGAAAAATCTACAAAGTATTTTTTACAGCTTGAGAAACAAAGAGGGGAAAAAAGAGAGTTACATTATATAGAGAAAGATGGTAACAGAATTGTGAACAGTGAAGATATTTTAAAAGAGATTCAACAATTTTATAAGATGATGCATAGTAAGACAGAAGAAAGTGGGGCAAATTATGATGATTATTTCAGAAATGTAAACTTGAAGGCCCGAATTCACAAAGCAAGGTTTGAGCTCAGACCGGGTTTGAGCTCAAACCTCCTTTTGTTTCGCCAAACCTCCTTTTGTTATTTACAAACCAGGTTTGTAAATAACAAAAGAAGGTTTGGCGAAACAAAAGGAGGTTTGACCTCAAACCTTGGTCTGAGCTCAAACCTTGCTTTGTGAATTCGGGCCGAAGTGTTTGACAGAAGAGGAAGCCGAGAGCTGTGAAGGTCTGTTAAAAGAGACGGAATGCTGGAAAGCAGTGTCTACTATGAATTTAAATAAGTCACCTGGGAGTGACGGTCTAAGTGTTGAATTTTATAAACGTTTTTGGGAACAGATAAAGGACATGGTGATAAATATTTTAAACGAAGGGTATGAGAGGCAAGGGCTCTCGTTCACACAAGGTCAATCTATTCTTACTCTTTTGTATAACAAGGGTTCTCTTGATAATTGGCGACCGATTTCTCTCCTTAAAATTGCAGCACGTGTTTTGTCAATACGGCTACAACCAAATATGCCAAGTATAATTTCGGCCGATCAAGAGGTTTTGTAAAGGGTAGAATGGCAAGTGAAAACATAAGACTTGTACAAGATGTTATTGATTATTGTAAATTAACAAATATTGTCGGTATCGTCTTATTTTTAGATTTCAAAAAGGCGTTTGATAATGTAAATCACTCATTTCTTATTGAGACATTGAAACGGATGCATTTCAAGGTTTCCTTTGTAGGATGGATTAAAGCTTTATACACAAATGCCCATGGTAGGGTGTCACAGCATGGGTGGCTATCGGAAACATTTTGTATTCAGAAGGGCGTTCGATCGCCAAGGCTGCCCAGTATCAGCTTCGTTATTTATATTAGTGGCAGAAATATTAGCAAATAAAATTCGAGAAAACAATAAAATAAGAGGGATAAATATTACAACCAAAGATATAGAAGTTCAGAGAGTTAGCGAAGTAAAGATAACACAATTCGCAGATGATACCACATTATTTGTTAATTCAATGGAATCAGTAGATAATGTTATGACGGAGTTAGACGATTTTAAATATTTGGCAGGTCCAAAGATTAATTGGAATAAAACAAAAGTACTGAAAGTAAAAGAATTAGATACAACAAAATATGATATTGAATTTACAGAAGAACCAATTAAACATTTAGGTGTTTACGTTGATAAAAATGATAGATATGTTAGCAGTATGAATTGGGAGGGGAAAGTTGAAAAAATCAATAATATTCTTAAGACGTGGAAAATGACACGACTGACCTGTTATTGAAAAATAATAATTATAAAATGTTAGATAATTCCTCAGCTCGTCTATTTAGGCACAGCTGTTTCAATGCATATTCATATATCCAAGGCTTTATATCGGACTATATATACAGTGCGTCCCAGAAAAAACGAAACCGAGAATTATCGATGTTTTATCATAACTTAATCACATTTAAAATTAATAAATGACACATATTTGGAAAGCTTAGATCCTCCTTTTTCATTTGATGCAACTCATATGATGCATATTTCACGCATGAGTGATTAAAATCAATTTGAAGAGAGGAAACCGAAAAGTAATTTGACGGGCGGTATCTGAATTTCAAAGAGAAAATCAATTTCTAGAAAGTTGGGTTTCTGCCCTTTCATATGACACTTCAATCAGGAAAAATGAGCAAGGAATGACAAAGTTCTGTTTGTTTAAAGTAGCCCTTACATTTTCATAATTTTAGCAAACAAATTCGTTTTCACTGGCTGCCTGCCGTAGCAAAAAGCAGTATTGACAAAAGACTCAACTCCGTTTCGTTGACAATCAGACATGCATGAAGTCTTTAGTCTACGGCTGATTGTCAACGAAACGGAGTTAAGTCTTTTGTTAATTTCGTTTGTTGATACGGCAGGCAGCCAGTGAAAACGAATTCTTTTAATCAAATTATGGAAATGTAAGCACTACTTTAAACAAACAGAACTTTGTTATTCCTAGCTCATTTTTCCTGATTGAGGTGTCATAGGAAAGGGCAGAAAATCAACTTTCTAGAAAATGATTTTAATCACTCATGCGTGAAATATGCATTATATGAGTTGCATCAAATGAAAGAGGATCTGAGCTTTACAAATATGTGTCATTTATTAATTATAATTGTGATTAAGTTATGATAAAACATCGATAATTCTCGATTTCGTTTTTTCTGGGACGCACTGTACATATATATGGAATTCTAAACGTGAAAAAGTAAAACGGAATGTTTGTATCAAGTCAGAAAGAGAAGGGGGCTTGGTATGGTTGATTTGATTTTGAAAGCTAATTCACTTAGATTATCTTGGATATATAAGTTTTTTAATGCAGATGATGCAATGTGGAAGACATTATTTTTTATTTTAGACTGAAAGGGTTGGCGGGATGCCTTTATGTTTACAGTCACTATGAATATGACAGACAAAGAAAGCGGACAAAATATACAGTTCCTCAGGTAGACAAAGGAACATCCCTTCACTGCTATTATGTAAAAAGGTGAATATGCATGTGACACCTGTTCTACACATTTTTACATAATAGCAGTGAAGGGATGTTCCTTTGTCTACCTGAGGAACTGTATATTTTGTCCGCTTTCTTTGTCAGTCATGTTCATATTGAGAATATAATTGTCATATTAAACACATGAAAATGATATGTAAAAAAAGAAATTTACCAATATTTTATATGGATTTGCTTTGCACCTGGTCAGAAATTCGATATATAAATAAATTTGAAGTAAAAGATACTCCCAACGAAGTACTTTGGAATAATATTAATGTTGTAATTGATAATAAACCTCTGTATTTCCCGTCGTGGATAAAAAAAAAAAAAAAAAAGGGAATTTGTCAAATCAAACGTGTTATAAATCAAGGTAGATGGATAGATAACTCTCTATTCAATAACCATTTTGAAGTAAAGAATCTGTTGTTTTTTATTCAAAATGTCAAAATTAAAAAAGCATTCCCAAAATATTGGTCACAAAATTTACGTTTAAACAAAGCTTCACGTCTCAATGAAACTATGGACATTGAGACAACTTTAGATGTTATAAACGTTGAATGTACTACAGCAAAAAGTTACTATAGTTTAATGCTAGAAAAGAATAAAGAGAAAATTGATATCCATTTCTGGCAAAATATTTTAGGCCTATCAGTTCAAATTTAATAAGATAAGAGACAATAATATCAAACAATATAATTTCAAATTGATTCATAGAATATTGCCATCTAAAGACAATCTCTTTATATGGAAAAGCGGAACTTTGGGGAAGTACCAACCAATCCAAAGAGGTTAATAAACAATTTTATTTTATCACTAACATGTTATTTGAAATACAAAGAAAATATAAGATACTTCGATAATGAAGAAGTTAAGAAAGTATTATAAATGTTAAAATGGTCATTTTAAGAAATTATTTTGATCTTGTATATAATTCATATGTTTCATTTGACTTGTTTTGTAAATAATATTTATGTATTTTGAAATGGAACAATAAAAAGAGAAGGAAAAAATGATAAATATAAATGAGAAATTACTTTCCATTATAAAGATATGATCATATGTTGATTTTCACAAAATAGCACCTAGATGACGTTATCAGTCAAGGTCAAGGTTGAAAACCTTATTGTGCTCTTTCCTCATGCCTATACATATATGTGCCAAATTTCAAGGCATTTGATTGAGCAATTTTCAAGTTATCTTGCTAACAAAAAAGTGGGTGGAAATAAGAAAATTATTCTAACGAAAACATAAGGTGGTCTGTATTATATACAACCCACCTGATATAGAGAAATCTTGACGAAATCTATAGGTGATACGTATTACCACGCAAAGTTCTACAGAATTTGCCATTTCAACTTTCAATTGAAAATTGTGACATGTTCCCAACATCTGATTAAAAAACAAAAGCAACAGTTTCTATAGCCCATAGTCTCAGCTATAACAAACAACAATTTGGAAAAACAGAGCACAAATAAGCCAGATAGTGCTGAAAGATTAATGTCATGTAGATTCATGATTTGAACGAAATTCACCCTCGGCCATAGGTATAACACGCAAATTAAGAAAATTCTGTCATGTTACCTTTAAAGGTATTATGTCCCATTTGCAGGCCAAAAAAAATGAAAAGGTTAAATTCCATCGGCATTTGAAAGACAATACTAATTTAAAACTTCCCTAAAAGAAAGGGGGCTTGAAAATGTCTTTAAGTGGGAAAATAACGAATATTAGTTGTCGAATCGACTTAAGAGCTATAGAGCCAATAAGTAATAGTCTGATTTTTCAGACCATTGTACCGAATGGTCGTACGTTTTATTCTGCGCAAAGATTCAATCAGTTTAATTTTGGCCATTACAAGAAGTGGGTTATTGATGTAGACAAATGCTCATGTACCCTTTACAGCTCATTTTATGTATGTTATTACCAAAGATGAAAATAAAGCCAGTCAGTCACTCAATAGTGTCTGACAGTGAAGTCTAGCAAGTAAACAGGTTTTCTTGCATAATTTGAATATTAGGACACTGCTAACGTTCAAGTTTTACAGATAGGACATACATGACATATTCATCATTCCTGCAAAGTTCTACAGAATTTAATGTTGGCTGCAAAAGGGGCAAAGTGTCTTTAATCGCAATTTTCACTATGATGACGTCATCAAAATGAAAAATAATGTGTATTGATCTTGGAGAAGATTGTCTTGGCTACAACATATCAACATTAAAAAGAAAATTGATCAATATTTACAGAGATACAATCAATTTTTCATAAATATGCCGACGTCTTAATATGCAAATTCGTATTTTGAGTTCCAAGGTCAATATGATGATGTCATGATATATGTAATGACCAAATGAGACATGAAATCATATCTCCGACTCGTACTCTATTCAAATATGAAAAAAAATTGAGGGTTCCGGTGCATCCAAAAGAGCTATAATGGATTTTGTATAGGCATTTTGTTGCCGATATATGCTATGTATTACAAGCGCTCGCGCGCACGGACATATATCTTGAACGGACGCTCATTCCTTTATTAATGGTCATAAAGAGATAAACATGGTATCAAATTGTTCGAGAAAGAATGAGGAATATCGTGTCAAAAAAAATCTAGGAGGAATTATTTTGCGTTCGGCCGTGACAAACAAAAACGCGCGCGCATGCGCGCGTGCGCGACTTTTTATAAAACGCTATTGATAATAATGGCGTACGCGCGCGTTTTTTGACCTGAAATTGACCGGACTGATATTGACCTTGATCATGATAAAAATATGAATGAGAAATTACTTTCCGTTATGAAGATAATTATCAGTTATCAGTCAAGGTCAAGGTTGAAAACCTTTGTGCCTTTCCTCATGCCTATACATAATGTGTGCCAAATTTCAAGGCATTTGATTGAGCCATTTTCAAGTTATCTTGCTAACAAAAAAGTGGGTCAATAGAAAAAATGTTCTAACGAAAACATAAGGTGGTCTGTATTATACACAGCCCACCTGATAATAAAGGCAATTTTAACAAAACTATAAGGTGGTCTGTATGATATACAGAGGACACTTTTTTTTTTTTTTTTTTTTTTTTTTTTTTGGGGGGGGGGGGGGGGGTCTCGAAATTTGAAAAATTTACATTTTCTTCGTTGGGGGTGGGGGGTAAGGTCACTTTTTTTAGGTCAGCCATTGGCATAATTTTTTTTTTTTTAAATTAAAAAAAAAAAGAAAAAAAAAGGGGGGGGTTAGGTCTTTTTTTAGGGGGGTTTACACACATAAAAATACCAAAGGGGGGGTCCAACCCCCAACCCCCACCCCCCCTGCGTACGCGCCTGCTTGTGCAGACATAAATGGAATATATGTACTGATTAGATGTAATATACAAGGTCAGAAGATGTTGCTAGGAAATGTTTATTTTCCTACTGGAAATAACGAAGGGGAGCAAATAAAATGTTTAAAGGATTTAATAATAACCGAAGGCCCTCTCAAAGCGCTTTACAGAGAGTTGTTGTATAAGTGAGTTGTTGTATAGAAAAAATCCAGAAGGGAACCCAGTAGTTCTTGAGGTGATTTTAATGTTATTAGAGACAGGAATTTAGATTATTTTGGACAAGTTCCAAAGAAGCAATCAAAATTCAGTAGCAAATTAGAAGAATTCATGGATGAATTTAAATTAACAGATGTATGGAGAAATAAAAATAAAGATAAAAACAATATACATATAGACAAGGGAATCCATTTATGCAAAGCCGTTTGGATTATTTCATTATATCAGAGAATTTAGAAGTTCATTCCCTCCTTAGCACCTGACCATTCAGCTGTTAATTTGGTTCTGCATGATAGAACGTCTGAAAAATTTCAGGTAAAAGAGGTTATTGGAAGTTCAATAATAGCCTGGTAAATGATAGAGACTATGTTTTAAAGATGAAGGAAGAAATACAGACTTTAAAGAACAAAATGTTATAAGATAAAAGACAAGATAGTATTATGTGACTATATCAAAATGGAAATACGCAGGTTTACAACTAAATTTTCAAAGAAAAGGGCAAGGGAAAGGAAGGAAAAAATAGAAAAGTTAGAAAAAAAGGAAATTGGAGATTTGGAGAGAATTTACTATCAATCAACAATGTAAGTTATAATGATATC
>JAVYIG010010637.1:0-67497 GCA_035222895.1 Strongylocentrotus droebachiensis | reverse complement strand
TTTCCATTTAATTCAATAGATATCAGTAGAAACACCATTAAAACACGATTAGTCTACAATAGACACAATGTACTTAGAATAATCACTGAAAGTATATGTCATGAATTTAGATCATGAATTCTGAGTGAGATTTAAGTTCAGATGTGAATGCATGAAATGCAACTGACTCATGAAATACGCAGATGTCAACGGACGGGACTGTAATGAAAAATAAACAACGAAAATGGTGTCCTAAATTTACGATCCCTAAAAACTATCTTCACCGTAAGCTGCATTATATTAATTAAAATATTCAGATATCAAAAATACCTTTTCTAAAATTGTAATTAATCAGTTTTATCAGTTTTCGTGATCCAGTAGTCGTAGGAGGGGCTTTCGGGCAAACCGAAGGTGTTGCGAAACAAGAAAATATCTTTATGCCAGAAGGGCGCTAACTACGCGCGCGTGCGATAACCGCAGGTTAAGGTCCTTTCGGTAGAACGCCGCGTGGGGTACGCAGGAGGTTACGGCCCTTTTGGCATAATGCCGCGTAGGTTACGGCCCTTCTGGCATATATACGCTACTCTCAAGCCATATGCCAAAAAGGCCCAAACATGTTTTTTGCACATAGCATGAAAACTTCTGTATATTTTAAAACAAATTTAACACATTTCATGTAAAACTTAATAACTTAACATATTTATCGAAATTGACTTCAGAAAAAAAGACGACCATAAACTTTTGATTATTAGAGAGGCCAAAACTTCAAACGCGATTATCTCGGAATGGCCAAAAACAGTTAAAGCTCTTTTGGCCTAAGGCGGACGAGTTATTCATTGACCGTCATTAGACCTCGATTTGCATAATTACACACCAGTTACTGTTGATTTTTATCAAAATGTTCCAATACGAACTCATTTATCTACACAGGAACTTCTATGTGATCGAAAACACACCATCAAAAGTAGATATCCACACTCTATACAACAGTTTCTACCCCATGGCAACAAACGTAATGACCGGGCTCACGTCTGCAAGGAGTCTTGCACTCGACAGGGAAGGTAAGGATGTGCTGTACAGCGTGTCCCAGAAAAAAAAAAACGAATTTCATGACAGAAGTTGTGTATCACATGAAGAAGAGAAGTAGAGCTCTCCATATTGTATGTCTCATTAAAGAAATTATTTATTATGATATAAATTTCTGCCATAAAATCCGGTTTTGTTTTTTAAATTTAGAAGCCCCCCCCCCCCCCCCCCCGGGCTATGTAGTTTCAAAATAGCCCAGGCTATATAGGGTTAACCCTCCAGAGTTACCATTCGTTTTTAGAATCCAAGAATATTATGTTTAATGGTTATTTTAGTTCGATAAACACCATTGTGCAGCATAAAAAGAGGTACGTATGCGTGGGGTCTCTCCGATTATTGCTTTCGTATCAACATACACCTATTCGAGTGAGTACATATCCTGTCATTTGGCTAAGACTAATAATATGATCAACAAAAGTTTATTTATTTTTTTTATTTTTTTTTTTTGGGGGGGAGGGGGTGTTTTAATTTTTTTTTTGCAGGAGTTCGGTCACATTCAGTGCGTATAGATGAGTGATTGTATTACTTTTACTTGTCTGAAATTTAGAAGACTTGTGCCTCCACCAAATCAGATACTTTATATGAGTTAGTCTCCATAAACCTCAGTACTTAATTGTCTTAATATTTTTTTTTTTATTTCTCCTTTTGTTTCCATTCTTTTTTTCTAATTTAAAAACGTAACATCCAGGAACGCGCCTTTTTATCTTTGATGACCAAAAGGGAACGATCGAGTCTTTTGGTCCACTTGGAGGGGACCAGGTGACCCTTTTCAGAACAGAACGCACGTTACCAGTTGATATCGCCTGGTACAGGGGAATACCCCTGTGGACAGATTCCGCTACAAGAGGTGTTACCTTTCTCCACGGTCACAGGGATGTTTCACCTGCTTCGGCCAACATTCTTCATTTTGGAAATCCCCACAGGAATTCATGTTTATCATGGTAATATAGATGACAATTCTGAGCCCCATTTTCCAAACCTGCCCTTTCATATGGTTCATAAAGGATTGGGGAGGAGGGGGGTGGGGGGGGGGGGGGGGGGGTGGGGAGGCTTGATGAGTGAATACAATTCACTCTTGCTTTATATATATATATATATATATATACAAATACATATCACAACATTGAAGCTTTCCTAGTTAAAGCTTATTTGCCGTAGTTTACAGGAGGGATTAGAGCACCCTGCAAGGTCACTGGACAGGTGGTTATCTCATCAACTCAGCTCTCAGTTAACATAAGAAAAAGAGGATCAAGGGGGACCAATGGTCACCGATTAGGCACTGTTTGTTATATAGATGGCGCAAGTAGCTACAAGTAGTGCAGTGGGCCTTTAAGGTAAAAATTTAGATTTGGTTACTAAAATTACTCCCCCACAACAGAATATTGACAACCCCATTTCCCCTCTAGAATGTAGAGAAAGGTGTTTTGGAAGTTGGGTTTTAGTTATTTGGTCTTATTTACTCTATTTCTTAGGTCAATCTCACTCAAAGAGACCCGAAGAGAGGTGTCTAACAGATGAAGTTACATGCGGAGATCTTTGCATCCCTTCAGCATGGCAATGTGACGGCCTCGTTGACTGCCTCGATCAGTCGGATGAAACGAACTGCGATCCAGCCGAAGAATCCGGTATGTTTGAAGGAAACTTTTGGTGACGTGGTAACATTTATTCAAAATTAAAAGTTGAAAATTAACATTGGTTATTTTACCTTGTTTATAGTTTAAGTGTTTTTTAAATTCAAAATATATCAAAATAAATTATAGTTAGAAATTAAATAAAACAATAAAAACAATAAAATATAATGCCTCTATCAGTCGGATGAAACGAACTGCGATCCAGTCGAAGACTCCAGTATGTTTAAAGGAAACTTTGGTTGACCTGGTAAAATTTATTCAAAATTAAAAGTTGAAAATTAACATTGGTTATTTAAATATCATTCCGTAACGATTTGAACTGACCTTTCATGCGTAACCTTTTCTACTTCTTGGTAGATTCTCTGATGTTTCTGACAGACCTAAGTGGAGGTGCAATTTATGTTGCACACACGAACAATCTGAATTTCAGGCAGCTCCCGTTTCTCTTCGTACAAAGGCCAGTAGCAGTGGGGTATGACGTCATAGCAAAGGAAGTGTATTGGACAGACGTGGAAAGAAAGACGTTAAGTGCTGCTCAAATCGATGGGTCCAATCAAAGAATAGTTGTTCAAGGGCTTGGAGGTTTGTGTTTCTAACGTTTAAGCAATATATCGGTAATAGATGGTAATACGAAGTTTTGGTATGGAGTCATGAATTTGGTTCATATGAACATGTTAGAAGCATATGCGATTTTACAATATTCAATAATCGTTGTCGCGGCTGAAATCGAGTCTAAAGTGATGAAATTGTAAATAATAAAATCTTTATGTTGCAGAACGTCCTCCTAAGACTGATATTTAATACTTAAGCTTCAAAACAATTTTTGTTTTCTACTACAATCGACAGATTTGCTATTCTCGTTTGGAAATTACATATCAGAATTCTGAGATTTTCATGGTTGCAGCTATTATGGAATGGCCTTGGGCGCTATTTGAAATATTTAAGATAAAGCGGGGGCACCGGTAAATTATGGATTATTCATTTTCTCGAAAGCCGAAGTGTTTTAGGGCTAAATTTTCTAGTACTTATAATACATCCACAGGGGCATCAAAATATATCGATATTTTAAAGAATTGCTATCACTCCAATTTTCAAAATCTCCCAAAAATTTACAATACCTTTAAGGGGCTCAAGTACCTACTCCACCGCAAGTTTAGCGATTCACGTGTACATATAAAATGTGTGCGTGTGTGTCTGTTCGTGTGGTGTGTTTATGATTACATTCTTCAACAAATGCTCCTACTTGAACAAAAACAAAAATAAATAATCATGGTAGATATTGGATTTTTTTCCATAATTTTGTTCTTCATATTTTTACATATATATATATATTTTTTTTATTGTGAGGGGGGGGGGGATTGTTCTAAATTTAAAAATCTCCTTCAAATTTAACGCAGTTCCTGACGGTCTTTTCGTGGATAGCGACAACGAAACTATTTTCTGGACAGATACGGACTTCAAAACCATCGAATCCATCCAGTTTGACGGATCGAACCAGCGAGTATTGATAAACGATGTAGATATGCCGAGGGCAATTATGATTGTTCCAGAAAACGGGTTTGACATCGTCTAATATTTTTCGCTATTTCCATGTTGGAAAGTATTTGATCAATATTACTTAATTAATAAAAAACATATGCAAAAAAAAAAAAAAGGAATGTCTTGGAGGAAAAGAGAGCCGGGGGGGGGGCAACAGAAGAGAAGCGGAAGCCTTTTTTGCTGGTACATACCGTCCTTTAATTTCATGGATCATTTTTCTAAAAATAAGAAAGTTTTGATTTAAAAAAAAAATGAAATCTCTATTCGTATGGGGAATTAAAAATGGTTAAACGAGTAAGATCCAGGCAACGTAGTATACGTTTCCATTTGTCCCATCATACACAAAGTGGCAAAAATTTCAATCTAAAAAAATGAAATACTTAGGAGGAACTTTTTTCTTTAGCGGATCTGTATAATAATATTATTTTGTATGTACCAATTTCAGCAATTTCAGTAATTTCAGCAATAACGGGAGGGTTATTGGCCGTGCATCATAATCAACTGACCGAATTGAGAGTGGCATAGAATTATTATAAGTATTCTAATAATTTAAAAATCATAACTTTCTTATTAATCGGTCCAATTTATTTCAAGTCTTTCACATTGAGTTTCTTTGAGTTTCTCTGCGTTCATACCATGAACTCATTACAAAGGCTGGATTACCTTTCAACACAGGAAGCTCTATTGGACGGACTGGGGGAGTACACCCAAGATTGAGATGTCTAATCGGGATGGTTCTGGACGTCAGATGATTCTGGATACAGACATCGGATGGCCAAACGGTATCACTTACGATATGCAAGGTAGTCTAAAACTCGTTGACACGGTTTAATTACCATAACTGATTATCAGTGGTTGTATCGAAATCTTAAATAACTCTTAGCTGAACATATAACAAGAACTGCAAGCCCACAAATTAGAAAAGAGTCTTATGTGTCAATTTGTGTTATTATTGATTAGTCATGAAAAGATACCTTCTAAATGACAAGCATAGCAATAAAACTCAAAATTTTTAAAAATCTGTATAATGTATTTAAACAGCAGGTTGACTATCATATGGAAGATTCTGAAATGCCTAAATCACCACGCACTAAACAATAAGGGCAATGTAATCATGGCGCGTTATCCGCCGTTTTCAAAAATCTGCCTGTACTCGGTTTTTAAATATTGTCTGTGACTGGTTTCCATACTTGGCCTAAGGCTTTATGAAATCATTAATGAATCCTGAAATAAAGTCTCTACATGCAGGTTATATTATCCCTCCTTATATGGAATTACAAATAAAAAGGTTTGTGACAATTTGATTATAGGTATTATAGATTTTTTTAAAATCTTTTCAGAACGTTAATGATCAATCTATAGTAATAATAATAGTTCGTTCTTATATAGCGCATTAAAGGACAGCAGGGCCTCTCAAAGCGCTCTACAAATATATAGTATAACCCCGGTCATCGGATTCAGGCTTACTCGAACACAATGTATGCACATTCTCCACTCCCTTGGGAGCATTCCTGACAGGCGTCATTTTTTACAAGCGAACACTTGCTCATCTAACCACATTAAGTTTTGCATCCTACCGGGTACACATTTAATACCTGGGTGGACAGTGGCAAATGTAGTTCAATGTCTTGCCAAAGGACATTAGTGCCGCGGCGGGACTTGTACCGCGGACCTTGTGATCCACAGTCCGGTGACATAGCCACTCGACCACGTCACACCTTGATCAAATATATTTCTAAGAAGGTATGAACTATATTTATCAAGAATAAAATCATTGGTCGAGTGGTTTAAAGCGCACGACTGGAGATGTGAAGGTTGAGTGTTCGAATCTCAACACGGCACTAATATCCTTTGGCAATATATTAACCTGCACTTGCTACTCTCCACCCAGGTGTTAAATGGGTTTCCCGATAGGATCCGGCCGTCATTGTTGGTCAAACAGGTTTTGAGCGTCAAGTAACGCCTGGCTGGAATGCTCCCCAGGGAGTGGAGATTGTGCACACAGTGTGTGCGGACAAGCACTGAAACCAATGACCGGGGTAATAGTATATCTGTAAAGCGCTTAGAGACATTTGTATTAAGCGCTATATACAAATTAAATATTATTATAATTAAATATTATTCCAACTTCATAGGCAACAATGCACGTTCCCTCTTTTTTTTGAAATAGGGAATCGGTTGATTTGGTGTGATGCTCGTCTCGACAAGATTGAATCGTGCGACCTTGATGGTGGTGGGAGGAAGATTCTCCTTGATATAACCCACGGTACCTTTCATCCGTTTGGTGTGATAGTGTACGAGGGTACGGTGATGTGGAGCGATTGGGTGCTGAAGGGAGTAGGGATAGAGGAGCCTGATAATCAAACATGGCCTGGTCTGTACTCATCTGTCAGCATCATTGCTCAACCATCCGGATTCCACGTCGTAGGTGAGAATATCATTCAATTAAGAAAAAAATACTAAAATTTACTTTGGAAAATGCGAAGGATGAGAAGAAGAAAAAGTATAAGAATGAGAAGAAAGAAGCCCCTTCTCCTTTTACATAAAAATACCAAGCATTTTTTATTGACTTTTATTTTAATTTATTTAATTGCCAGGCAAATTTTTAAAAGGTATCTAAATGAAATGTTATCAGAAAAACAAAAGAAAAGTCATGCCTGGGCGTAGAAGGAAACTGGTTCCTGCATGCAAATATGTCGTACTTTGACTCAAGAATAATAATAAACTCTGGCAATTATCTTTCAGTTGACTCATGTTCTGCTGAGCCTTGCTCGTTCGGAACATGCCATCCGTTAGGTGTATCTAACTATGAGTGCGATTGTGTGACTGGATTCATTGGTAAAGACTGCGACACAGGTAATTAAACATGGTAAAAATCTTTCCATCAAGTTACAAGTACGATTATTATCGAACAGGAAGCGGAAGAAGAAGATGATGAAGAAGATGATGAGGAAAAAGAAGAAGAAGAAGAAAATGTTATTCACTGCCTTTTGTAGATACACAGTCAGTGTATATAGTAGGGTAAAGACTGTTCGTCCTTTAAATTATACTCTTTTTTTAAAGTCAATTGCAATAAAATAAACTAGGTCTATGCTACCTAATTTCGAAACACCAGCGAAATTTTACTACAACCGACTGTTCCAGTATTCCACCCAAAATCGTAGAAGATTACATTAAATTCATACTTCAATACGTCCTACACAGCTATCACATGCGCCTTACCGATTGAATCTGAAGAGAGTCACATCGAAGATCCCAAAGATCTCTACACTCCTGGTGAGCGAATCACCATCACATGCAATACCGACGGGAATGCAAGCACGACTTGGATATGTAATGCTTCTTCGGGGTCATGGGATGCTACAGAAGATCTGAAGTGCCCAGGTGAGTATGTTCTAGTTTGGTATGTAAGACGTATGGAAGCTTAAACGTGCAACGAGAAGGCGATCTCGAATGCGCCTTGTTTGTGACTAGAAGGCGAAAAGAAGACTGTTTATTACTCTTTAAGTCGCCTTCTCGACATCTTTATATAAAAAAGGCGCCTTGGTTCAAAGTAAAACTCATCTTCTCGCCGTATTTACTTAAAGGGACTTGGTAACATTGTTCAGATGAGAGATAGTGGTACTAAGGTAGTGCCTTCAATGCTAGATGTACAATCAAAGATAATCTGAACATTTGAGTGAAAACGGACCATTATTCATGGTACAAATTGGGAAAAACTGATCTGACCGATTCCTTAATTCTCCAAACTATATTATTACAATTTAATTACATTTTTATAGGTGAATGTAAATCGTCACAAAGCAATATAAAAATGGCTCTACATTCCATTTCAGACATTTAAGTGTGACAGATTTTTTTTAAAGCCTGTTTTATGTCTTTTTTCATGGAAAAACGGTTGGGAAAATTCAAAAATGGTTGAGAGAATTTACTGTTAATCACTATTATACATCGACGCCTTCAAAGAAAACCATAGATATATTCGTGGTTTGATAATTTGTTCAGGTTTTTTGGCATGTCTGAGGGTTAGTACAGTAGAAGGAATATAGTAAGTAACATTTTATACAAAAAAATAAGCAATTTTTTCTCAACCTTCAACAATGTTATCAAGTCACTTTAAAATAAAGAAGGCAAACAATTGGCGAGTTTTACTTTTTAGCAAGTCGCCATCTCGTCTTAAATTAGCGCTTTGGCGAGTTAAACAAGACTAGTCGTATTTTTGCTGCAATATTAAGCTTATGTAAAGAAAAGCCCTCCTCCATTCAATAGTATTTGTGACATAGGAGACAGAATGATTTTATTCCCCGTGAAGATTCATTCCCTGGCAAAAGATTTCATCGACAGGATTTGAAAAGTCGATCTTTAAAACACAAAATATTCATAATGATCACTGAGAGTGAAAGTAAAGAAAGAAGTCAAGAAGAAGAAGAAGAAGAAGATGTGGAGTGAAAGAAGAAGAAGAAATAGAAGAAGGAAAATTGATGACGATTATTGGGCTCCAAGTGTGCACTAGCATCAAAATAAATGTGTTACGAAATCAATTTTACTAACTGCTTTCTTGGACGAAATCTGTCCCATGACTAATTTTCGAGGACATAGGTAAGGCGTAAGATATCATTGTAATCTTTACAAAATGGTGATTTTTTTTTTTTTTTGAGATCTCACGTGACACAAATTATCGGATGTTTGAGATCTGGTAAAACTGACAGATCATTCATTAGAATTATTGTTCATTTTTTGCATGCAAGTTTAAAGTATCATTTACCCTGATCATGAATGGTCTTCAGTCGGTATCATATTCGAAATGTGACCAGAGCTATCTGAAAAAGAATCTGGATAAATTATCAGACCACATATCTGTAGTCCGTTCCCTATACCCATCTCCATGTGAATAAGATTTTTAGCGAGATTTAAGTCAGAAATCATTCCATTTTGTTCCATTTCTCATAACATATACATTTGCTCTTGTTTCAAGAATCAGCAATGAACCATACAGGTCGATGGATCGGTATCGCTTCCGGCGTGATCATCTTGGCTGTTCTGGTGCTCACCGTGTTCTGTGTATTTGCGTAAGATAATTTCACAATCGTAGATATTTAGCACCAATACTGAAATTCCGGATCACACGAAAAAAAACTGGGCCCCGTTGCACAAAACTTACCATTGATGGTAACTTTGCCATCAATGGTAACTACCATGGAAACCTTGGTTTTGATTGGCTGTTGAGCCCTGTTACCATGGTAGTTGTCATTGAGGGCAAAGTTACCATCAATGGTAAATTTTATGCAACGGGGCCCAGGACTTTGCTGTTTATTAAGATAATGATGATAATACTTATATTAATCATAATAAAGATAGTGATGATGATGATGATGATGATAACAACAATAATAATTATTAGTAATCTGGCTTTATAAAACGTTGAAGACATCAAAGATGTCTCTAAGTACTTTACAGATATATTATTACCCCCGTTTTGGATTTAGTCAGCACACAATGAATGCACAATCTCCATTCTCTGGGGAGCATTTTAGGCAGACACCATTTCACAGTGGCTCACAATGCTGAGCAAACTCCAATGACTTCCGCATCCTACCGCATCCTTGTAAAAACACGAAAGAGGCATGCAGGCATTCGAACCACCAACCCTCGGAATTTGAGTAAAGTGGATGCACCTATAATCCATGATATTCCCGAATGATAACACCTTTTCAAAGAAAACCTCTTGTATTCTTTTTTAATAACAAAAACAAATGGTATTAATACTCGTAATATAATCATTAGCATTACTGTTATTTTCATCGTTAGAACAATCCTGATACTAGCATATACGAAAAGGAGCATTAAAGCTTTAAGAAAATCGAATCCAGATTTGAAGGAAAGTAGAAAAGAACTGAGATTCGCTCTGATGTAGTGATTTCATATTTCAAACATTCTTAACTCTTGATCATTTAACTGATTCATTTCAAATTCCTCTATTCTATCTCTTTTGTTTTCTGCTTCCATACAAATAAACTCATTTCAAAGTTTGGATTTCTCTTTGCATGTGTATGATTTGATTATCCCTATGTTTAAGAAGGTAAAATCATTAACACATTGAACTTGGTTTATCATTTTGCAGATATATAAAGCGAAGGAAGCAACCTCAAGTCACTAATGGGAATATTCCAGAGCCACAGGAACGTGGGTCCCTGCCACATGTACCACAACACCTTATTTACATGGAAATGGACGAAGACCAGCATTATTACTCCGGGATATCTAATCCAAATAGTATGGGTCATATTTATGATACTAACCTAGTCGATGGCAAAGCAGAAGCACAAAGGGACTCCCGTGAAGATCAACCCAGATATGAAACAACCCTGAGATCCATAACTCAGTAAAAATCTAATTTTCGGTCTAATATCGCGTTTAAGGAAGGCAGTCAGACACAACCTCGGAAAATCGGGTACTTCTTTACCCAGACATAAATCCTATTTTTGTTGCACTCGACCCACTGCCGTCTGAAGGTTGGGAAAATGGTCAAGTGGCAGGAATTGATCTTTAAAATGCTAGGCCGCCATAAAATTGGGAGCTATATTAAAGCCATGGTAATAATTAATGAGTGCCTGAGGTGTCAAGTCTGACAGACATGCAAGAACCCATTTACTACTATACTCCCACTACTCTAATTATTATTATTATCATTTTATTCATTATTCATTATTATTATCACCTTATTATTATATTCATCCAATGCCTTTGTACACAATGCGTTGCATATAACTGTGCGGGCTCTATATTCATCGTGTATTAAGAGCCGTTTTTGCGTATTTACCTGTGTTCGTTTTTCAAAATTTGTTTCTGACTGAAAGGAAATCTTAGACCAAAGACTAACTTCCTTTGTTAGT
The DNA here is from genome assembly GCA_035222895.1 of Strongylocentrotus droebachiensis. Classification (NCBI taxonomy): domain Eukaryota; kingdom Metazoa; phylum Echinodermata; class Echinoidea; order Camarodonta; family Strongylocentrotidae; genus Strongylocentrotus; species Strongylocentrotus droebachiensis. Next base: position 56,369 of record JAVYIG010010637.1, on the reverse strand, counting down.
TATGGTTTTAACTAAAGCATAAAACCCAGCATTGTCTTTTAATTGTAAAAATATGCTGTCCTAAATGTGCACTCATCCAGTGCAAAAGTTTGATCCAATCTCCATTGATAATTGGAAGGAAAGAAAGAAGGAGAAGAAAAATACATTAAATTAATTTAAAGACGACAACAATGAAGTATTGGATAATGATTGTGTAGAAATGCGGGTTGTGGAGCAAATAAGTTTTGGAACAAACACGTTTTTGGAATACAAGCATAGTGGGTCATTTTTTTAATAAAAGACAAAGGTTCTTTGGTCATAGTGTTGTCAGAACATGTTGTTGGGGAAGGCATAGCATTGGGAAATCTGGGCTCTGAATAAGTGTTTGGTAATTGAAAAAATATATATCGAATTGTTAAAATGCTTGTACATAATGGAAAACATTCTTTATGATCCAAGACATTTTGTACATTTAGTTATTGTAAGTTGTTATCATGTTATATTTTTTCCCTAATTTTCATACGATCATTAGCAAAGTATTCTATTGGTTTTGGAATATAGATATCTTGCATCATAATTAGTGTTATATAGGATAGGGGTGTTGTAATATAGAGGTGTTACTACATAATAAAAGATCTAAGTTTTGTTCTCATTTTGTTTTGTATTGTTTTGTTTTGGTAATGTTGTGGTATTGTGGCATGGTATTAGAAATACATGTGTATTGGGTATTTAGGTGTTTCAGGGCACAGTATTGAAACTAAAAGGTATTGTAATAAGAGGTAGTTAGTGTAGGAACATTTTATTTTCTTTCTTTTTGTTCATATAATACAGGGGCGTTGGGGCATGCTTTTAGAAAGCATGGGTTTGAGAAGAAATTAGGAATATTAGAACGTTGTAGTTCCGGGCCATGGGATTGAAACTTAGGGTTTTGTAATTTAGATTTTGTTTTCTTTAGAGTATGGAACATATGTGGATTTTGTTGTAATGTTTGTGTATTGGAACATGGTACTGTAACATAGTAGTGCGGGAATTAAGAAGTATTGCTACATAGTATTAGAAAATCGACCTTTTGTAATATTGAGGTATGGAGACATAGTACTGAAGCACAGGAGGAAATGAGTACAGGGGAAATGGGTCTCAGTATTGGAGCATAGGGGGTCGGGAATTTATAGGAGTTTGACACAATATTGTTGGAAAATTGTGATGTCACAAGTGTTGTTTAAACATTTCAATATGTAGAGTTATTGGGATATATGAATGAAATATCATGTGTGCATGCCGAGGCATTCAGTAAACACATAGAAATAAATCAGGTCAATGATAATGATATCGCAAAGGCATCTTTCCAGTAACAAATAACTGACCGAAGTATAATTTTTGTAAAATCACCCTGGCCAATGGTCTCATTTATGATTCTTCAATTTTTGAGAACATCTTCAATTTCACTGCGGAGCATTTCCATGCACTCTGCAGTGGCGTATCTGAGCCTTAGGTTCAGAGGGGGAGGGGGATATTTGAACCAAGGGCGAGTCTTGTATAAGTAAACAAGGGGCGGGGGAAGATGAGGAGTGTTTCATAGCTATCTCTTCTTTAACATGTACATGATTCCGTTTATTTAAATATCCATTTTAATATAGGTTCCTTTCATGAGGCCGCCATCACGTTCAAGCTCTAGCTTTAGTTGGCGATCTCCTACATTTTTTTCAAAATTGAAATGATTTAACTATGTGTTTTTTGAAAGGTATTATGATTTAAATGATTTATATTTTCATATGCTTATATATGGGTTCTTTTACGTTTGGCAATATATCTTGTTTGTATATTTTTGTATGCAGATACGTAATCAAACTAATAAAAATATTTAGCAAGCGAATTTAGCCAAGTTTGGAGTAAAGAGTGAAGAAGTCATTAAATCGAATGAATAAAGAAAAGTGTATGTGGAATATTGCGTTTTTCTTAAACCTGACCTTTATTACAGGTTCCCCATTGCTCAGGCATAATACCATGGCTGAAGTTACTTTCAAGTGATAAGTCATTTTCTACAAAGAGCGCTGCCATTGACAATATTAATTTTCTGTCACAAAAATGCGGCTAGAAAAACATGTACTCAACCAATGTTGGCAAATGTGCCATCATTTTTCTTCTAAAATAAGTTATATCTACTGAAAATGGTAAACTGTTCCTGACATTAGTGTAGGTATGCTATTTCGTTTTTATTGAGCCACCTTGTATAGTTGCTCCTCAGACGTGAAACGGCGCTACACTTATATGAACAACAGGGCCCTGTTTACTAACATTTTGTTATCAATAACAAATTACAATAAGTGATGTAAGTTACTGAAATCGTGGCATTTGATAGGCTAAAATCAAATTTGTCATAAGAATTGAGTACTTGTTATTAACCAGTTTTATCAAACAGGTCCCTGAGCCATTTATACACAGAGCTTGGCCAATTTGATTTCACCTGATTACAACATGGCGTATACTCTTTGTTTTACATACTTACCCAACAAAGCAATATATTCGCCATATTGTGCCCATATGCAACTGTATTACCGGGGTAGTGTTTCACAAAGACTAAGATCGACTTAAAGTTGGACTTAAATATGGCAGGCCGTTCATGCCACTAGTTGCGCTCACCATTGGTCTCTCATTTATGATGTTTAGATTATATTTTTCCCTACAATATTAAACTATCAAAACATGTACATTTTGTAGATTTGTGACATGATTGGTACGTCCCTTGATAAACCAATGCCAGTAAGCGGTGAGAGAAAACAGTGGCATGAATGGCCTGCCATAGTTCAGTCCAACTTAAAGTCGATCTTAGTGTTTGTGAAACACTCCCTGGTTAGCCGAAAACTCAAGATGAATAGCTCTGGTGAACATAACAGACTTCTCCTCACTTTTCTACGCAAAACACTGGACAAGCAAGATTCGCGCCTCATTTGATGCTACTTTCCATTCTTACAACAGCATGAGCATTACAACGACTTCAAGAATATAAAATATCCCATTTGAACAAAAAATACACTTATATTCGGACTTATATATATTGGGTTATCATTATGTTTGCATATTTTAGTAAATAATGGGTTTTTTGGATTTTACAATTCTTAGCCAAAATATCAGATATTGGAGTGGCAAAAAAAAAAAATCAGAGGTAAAATTTAGAAGGAAAAAAAATCGAATATTACAGCTTATCTTAAAGTTTTGGTATGGGCATGGTATGTCGAGAGAACATGGTTAAAATTTATTATGGATTGTTTATCTTGCAGTAGATTGAATGTATGAACCAGTAAAATAAAAACAAACTCACAAAAACCCGAGAAAAAAAATCATCTTCAATAAAAACCACAACTCTCATGTGCACATAGTGACATTAGTTAAAACGTAGTTCATATCGATAATTTATTGAATTCCAGATGTCACTGAACTTTCCATGATGATAAGGAATTGTGCGTGATATGGCTATCTATTGGATTAGATAAATTAACTAGATATCTAAAAGCCAACAAAGAATAGATTGTATTCGATGTACTTTAGAGAGAAAAAACAAGTGTTAAAACGTTTTAAAGATAATAGATAATCATCTTTCTTCAGGTAATCTGATAGGTTTGTATTATTATAGATTACAATATTGAAGCAATTGATAAGCAAACACCGCCAGAAATTTAGCAAATAAAACAAACTGAATAATGAGATCATAAAAGTCAGGTACCGAAAAAAAATATATATATATATATTATAAATCTTATTTGATTATTACAAGGATAACATCTTAAGTCTACATTAAAAAAAAATAGGGTATTTAAACCTCGTCAAACGACTTGGCCTCGTTTTGCTTTATTATGTTTTTTCTTGGAAACTCAAAATACCCTGGCGTTTTATGGATTCATGTAATAAGTGGTTCATACATGGGTAATTAATAACCATGCATACAATATTATGTAAAATGGTTTAACACAAGACTAGAGATAAAAAGGGCTAAAGGTTCGAGCACTATTGCTCAACTGCCTTCGCTGTTCTCAATTCAACGATATACGTAGTTTTTTGCAAGCTCAACGCGGATGGAAAATCTGCAGTTCATGTGCACAATCAAGAAGCTACTATAGTAGCCAGCGGAGTGACCGCTGAGATACTGAAAACCAGAACGGTTTTTGGCCAAATTTACGGCGTTCTCAATGACGCCCCAAGTGAATCAATAGCCAATTAGCGAGCTTCTTCCATAGATGGTAAGAACATTTCATCGTTTTATTACATGCGATGATCACATCAGGGGACAGAAATGAAGGAGGACAAATTTCAACGCGAACGGCTCTTCAGTCAGTTTTTTTTTTCTCGATTATTGTTTCCTAACTATAACAACAAGAATATGGATATAACATGAATTGTTTTTAAACTGGATGATGACATTTTTTTTAATATGATAAAAAGCCGTTGTGTGAATCCCAAGCGGTGACGTCAGCTTCTCCGTACTATACGTACGCGTTCACCGAAAAGCAAAACCGTTTATTGTAACGAGGGCGGTCTGTGTGCAACGGCCGTAACCCCTTAGTGCTCCCGCGTCGTAGGAGGTTTGTCCGTCGCTGAGCAAAAACTCGCTATTAGGGACTTTTAGATTTGCACGTCGACATAGTGGACTGCTACGTATGACCCTTTTAAGGCAGTGACAGTGCCTTAAAAGGACGTCACACGTTGCAGTTCACTATGTCGACGTGCAGATCTAAAAGTCCCTTTTATCGACGTGTGCGCCCGCATTCCCAGTAGCTATACGTTATGTGCAAAATAATTAAGCATGTATATATTTTACGGTAGGAGAATCTGTGAGGTGTGGGGAATTATTAATTCGTGGAGTAAGCATGTCATTATGTTATTTATGCATACAGTTTGTACATTACAATCATGTGTGCAATATTTATTTCCATTGTATTGTTAAGCAATAGTACTTTATGTAAATACTTGTGAATGTTGCATACACTGTCTCGTTCTAACATCTATTTTCTCTCTTTCTCTTTCTCTTTCTCTCTGTCTCTCTGTCTGTCTCTCTGTCTGTCTCTCTCTCGCCGCACCTTTTATTTCCCCTCGTATTTGTATTCACATCATTCTATTACCGTCTTTATTATCCTTGTCCCTCCCCCTCCATCCCCCCTCTCTCTCTCTCTCTCTCTCTCTCTCTCGCTCTCTCCCTCCCTTAAGCTACGTCCCCTATACCTTTATCTCTCCTTCTTTATCTCTTTGATAGCACGTGTATAGGCCTCATGATTGAGGGTATCATTCTTTGCATTTTTCGCTTTGTTTATGTCATATTTCTTTTGTACATTATATGATTATGATGTTACTCTATAATTATATTGTATTATTTTAGTTGTAAACCAACACCTTCAGCCTGTGCTGCGGGTCAATTCTTGTTGGCCCATCAATTAATAAATAAATTCATTTTTAACAAGAGAAATAAAATAAATGAAGGAATGCACAAAAACCACAAGATCTTCAAGAACAAAAAGCATGTTTTTAAGATTATGTTGTTTAATTTTACTTTTTAATAGACCTATTTCATGAATACTTCCGATTATCTTCTAACGAAAGAGATACTACCATTAGGTTTTTAACGCATGACATGTTGTCATCTCTGTGGGCTTAATAAACTTATGTAGAATCATATATTGATAAGCAATTAGAAGTACAAATATTACAAAATAAAGACGGGGAAACCATTGTATATGAAACTGTAGTACAGAAAGTAACTTAATTACATCAATTATGAAAATATTACAGTACTTGAATGAACGAAATATTAGGCTTAATTGAAAACAGAAACGAAATGGGAAAAGTTAAGTTTTAAGGAGAAAACATAACTTGTACGTTTTACTGAGATAAAAAAAAATGTCAACTGATCACCACATAAGCTTTATGTTTGAAAATTCAAACTACGGAATAGGCATACCATTATGATCAGTGTATATGAATTGAAATATTGTCGATTATTGTCTTTATTAAAGAAAAAGAAAAATTATGTACATTTTCGTTATAGTGCCGGTTGTCCTAATTGGATATAGTCTCTAAAATTGACAGTTTTATTATCAAAATAAGAAAAAACGAAGTCAAACTTGTGTAAGACCGCTATTAAAAGGAAAAGACATAAATCGCCCCGAATGACAGATGCACTTTATACAAATATTTCCTTTTAAACAAGTCACAATGCGTAGCACTTTTTTGAAACGATACTGCATTCTGTCTTTAAAAACTGCTTGTCATTATGACTGGATATGATAACATTTCTTAAAGTAACTCTTCTCATTTTGTTGATATATTTGAACGGAAATCTAGAAAATGCTCTTGGATGGCAAAATAGGCTTGTTGAAGTTTCATCTAGTTGTACCTTTCTCTTCTGGAGGACTCGTGGGGTTATAGAACTTGTTGCCCGATGTCATTGCACAGGATCAGTAATGAAGCTCTACATTGCCCCTCCATTTCTGTAAATTAAATGTTCAAACGTTTGAATCAATACATTTTTTCACGACCAGGATCTTAGCTTAATAAATCAAATTGAATCATATTCATTGTTTCAATTCTGAAAAGATTCATAGTTGTAAAATTGTTCGAACATTGTTTAATACAAAGAAAGACATATATATATAATTTATAAATATTTTAGCGTTCGAAATACAAGTATTATCTTCTATTTTAAATATTATTTTCAATCCTTATGGGAGACGATGCTACGTATAGTTTATTTACTTTCCGATATCATGTTATTGAGTGTCAGCTGAACTTTAGAAATATTGCAGTCAATGCAAATTGTCGACATAGTTTGACTGAAATTAATAGTTGGTGTGGGTGTTACCTATCTAACGGCGCATTTCTGTATCTTCTGTCCAGACACTAGCTCCATATTTTGAATGAACGAATACAAGATGCCCCGTAGATGCTTCTTTGACAATGAAACTACGATCAGACTTATCACTTATCTGGGAATCGGCTACCACTCCAAAACGGCCATTACGATGTTTGATGGCATACGCCGTCACGGATCCATGGGCTGTCGGGAAGCCAACATAAGCTCTGCTTTCGATGACCCTTTTGTTCATGCCACCCTTGGAGTGGGTGAGGAGAACCATGACGGGTGCTGACGTAGCATTTGCAATATGCGTGTTGTGTTGCTGGCCCACTCCACTCGATTTAATAGCACCGGCAATTTGAAGAATGTCCGATACATTCACGTTAAAACCTGCCTTTGTTGCCATATTGCGCTTAATGTTAACTAGATAATTGCTATCAATACACGGTGCATGCGACAAAGTGAACTGTTCTTGATCTGTGTAGTTGCTCAGTTTTATACTGAGAAAACCAAGTGATCGAAGCAGAACATGGACTTTGAGACTTTGATGAAACGTGACAACGACGTATGATATCGTAATAAATTTAACTCGACATGTTTTTAATCAAAAATATCAAACTCAATTAACAGCAATTACAATCTTAATGGTCTCGATTTTCTTAAACACCTTTTCGGCTAAGCAAACACTTCTTTAAATATGTCTGATAGCCCAGAAAATGATGTTTACAAATCCTCCACAGATTTGTAAGGAGCAGATAACAATATTATCTCTCGTTTACTTTGGCTTATTCACATTTTTGTAATTTTGACAAATCGCTTATTTATCTTGAAGTACTTCTAATAAAAATAGTTTTCATATTTGAATTTTCCCGCTAATTACTGAACGGTGATATTTTTTAGAGAAAATAATTTATAAACATGACCGCAAAGAAGTTCAAGAAGAAAGTGAATTACTATCAAAAGTATGACACATAAAGAGACCACGGAGGGGATACAAACAAATGTTTAAAAAAATTAAGAAGGAAACGAAAATAGAAGTTATACCAAAGTTTGAAAGGTTGTTTTGACAACTTTTCAGCTACGAGTATGCAAGTGTGCCTGTCTTTTGTGTCATATAGGTATCATTTTAAGACTAAACAAGTTTAGGAAAACAAAATATACAACAGCTGTGGAAACTCTCGTGGCAGTAATTACAATGCGAAAGGAAATGAGAGAATAATAGTGGCATAGCTGAGATCATGGTTCCTATTTCTGTTCAGAATGTCTCGGCCGAGAATCGAACCCGGGCCTCTTGATTAGGATGCCAATGCCTCAACCACTTTATCACGTGTGTGTGTGTATATATACACGCACATATATATTTGTCAATTTGAATTTGAATTTCAAATGTCACTGAACTTTTCATTTTCACAAAGTCACAGATCGTAGGAGACAAAAGTTTGCCGGCCGACCGACATTATATACATCTCCCCGACTTCAAACTTCTGCATTGATATAGTACACGAGACTCGAGCAAGAATACCGACATAGCTGACCCGACACAGCAACATATCTATGCGTATATTTCTTGCTCCCTCGACGAGTCGACTCCACCCGACAACCCCACCTCTCTTTTACTTCCACCCCTCCTCTCTCAGGCTCTTACCCCCCCCCCCCAGCTCTTTCTCTCCTCTCTTTCATCCCAATTTATTTTGTTTCCTTTGTCTAGATAAATCAGAGACAAAGGAAACAAAAGAAATTGGGATGAAAGAGAGGAGAGAAAGAGGTGGGGGTAAGAGCCTGAGAGAGGAGGGGTGAGAGTAAAAGAAAGAGGGGGGTTGTCGGGTGACTTTGTGAAAATGAAAAGTTCAGTGACATCTGAACTTCAATACATTGTCGATCTACTTTGTACCTCATGTCCTATTATTCTTTTCATACACTTAGCAAACTGATTTGTTGTAAATACAGGTCATTAGATCTCAACTTGAATTCAATCACATATTTGCTGCTTGAATCTTCCATAGCCATCTCTAAAGGGGTATAGTCATTCCAAAATTGCCCGTGCTTTCTACAATGCTTCCAAATGTCACTGCTCATAAAAAAAGTGGGAATTTCAAAACCAGGTACAATTTTTACCAGGTACAACCAGAAAACCAAAAGTTCGCACGAATTTCAATTAGAGCTCAATAAAGATGTTAAGTTTCTTTCATGAAGCACTATACAATCTAACAGTGGTATTTTTGAGGTTTCTTTAGTAGACAAGTGTTAGTCTTTTCTGGATTTTCTTTGTTACGACCCTTAGTACTTATCTAATATATATATATATATATATATACATGTTTCTAATGAATGGTTAATTAGCTATGTACACTTTACTACACAAAGGTATAAACATCTTCACGAAACCCTCATAAGTACAAAATCGCCGACAACCCATCACAACACTTGCTAATTTTGATACACGCGTTTTAACGGCATGTCGACAAACTTGTACGTATGACGGATCAGTGAAACAATGCCCAGGGTATTAACATTTTCTGGGGTTAAGGTGTCGAAGGAAAAATTGGTCAGTCGCTTGAGATATTATCCATGAAAACGTCCTTGTAAAGACTGGCATGATCATGAAGTTTATAACGTCCAGTTTTTCATTTTCAGAATTCTTGGTTATGTTTACCCAGCAAGTGCTTCGACTATTAGTAATATATATAAACCATCATATATTCTGAGGAAAGGTGATTATCTATACTCATTGAGACCTTTCGCAAAGTTCTTCAAATACAAACAATCCTTAGTGCCTTGGAGATAGATTTATCTACAACTAATCGAAATAGGCATGTCTTGCACAATACATAATTAGTGTTCTTATCTAGATGATGGCTGTAATTTACAATAACTTTGTTTGTTATCTTCGTTATAAAGATCAACATGCTTTTTTGTTCTTGTTCTTATATTATGCGAAGTGCTTTGTTGTGATATAATGATTAATTTAGTCATGAGTGCAACTGACTCGAACCGAAGTCACCGATTTAGGTCTCTGGAACGAAATTGCTTAATAAAAAGAGAGAAATGGAGAGAGAGAGAGAGAGAGAGAGAGAGAAACAGAGAAAGAGGAAGAGAGAAAGAGAGAGAGAGAGAGAGAGAGAGAGAAGGTAAAAGGGGAGGGGATGAACATTCATATTGGTGTCGTGGTCGAGTGGTTTAATCAATTAACTGGAAATGCAAAGGTGGGAGGTTTCAAGCTCCGGCACGGCACATATGTCCTCATGCAAGGCATGCTATCTCCATGGACATTGCTCCCCGAATCTGGCCTATTTAATTTTGATGTCCACCAAACGAACGCTACCTCCCGCTACTTACTTACTACCAGCCGATGATGGCGTGATCTTTAAATAAGGACGCCCGGCTGGGCTGGTGAGCATAATTATGAGTTTGTTGATGACGCCATCTTTGACGGCTTGAATCAAGTGTGTAGGGAATTATAAATGACCGGGCAGATTCTGGGCTACCCTCCACATAGGTGCTAAATGGGTACCCGGTAGGATGCAAATGTCAAAGTGATTAGATTCGCATGTGCCCGTAGAAGGGCGAATGACTTGAATGTTCTCCAGAAAGTGTTAAATGTGCAGAATAGTTATTGGATCTAGTCACTGGGTAATAATAGTACTACAAGCGCTTTGCTCGCTTGTAACAAAAAATATGCTTTATCAAAAACATCCGCATATTGTTATTATTAATAGTGTTATAATCATTAATTATCATCATAATTATCATTAATTCTATTACTATGACAATCATCATCGTCATTAGTATTACCATTGCAACACAACAACTCTGAGAATGAACAATAATATATTTCCACTCATTCATTCACTAAATAAAAATATTTAAATACATGTTAAATGGATAGTTGAGTTCTGTTGCAGAGGGCGCTACACAAAAGATTTGTGTGTGTGAGATAATAAAAAACTGAGTGTCAAATTTGAAAGAACATACAATTTAAATGACAAAATCATCTTTGTTTGATCAAAATCGGTTCAGAGACGGCTGAAATATCTATATACACTGTTGGTCATAATGGTGAAATAATTATTTTTACCCCAATTTATTGAATGATTTTGACAATGATTTATTTCTAATACATCTAGATAAAAGTATACATTCTCAGATAATTGAATGACAATTGGGGAGTGTTTGTTTTGCGTGAATGCTAAAGTATGGGTGTGCTACAATGCTAATCAACTAGGGGACCTACGCCCTAAAGTCATAACTAACAGTAATGGGGATTAATACCTCATAAAAGGGCACTAATATAGGACATCGACACGGTTTTGATCCTGGGGGCTCACAGTAACGAGGTCATTGCTTAGCCAATGACTCATGAATGTACGCAGCGGGTGCTAGGGTACGTCGACGCCCCCACAAAAACAAAAAAAACAAAGAAAATGCAATACATTTTGCCCCGACCCCAACATTAACAAATCTTCTATGTGGGCATGCCTTGAACCATTATGCACGGCCCTACGGAGGAATTTTTCCTGTTGGGGACTGGGGAAAATGCAATGAATTATTGAAAATTAAGTATGTCACTGAAACAGCTCCCGTTGGATTCTTGTGCCAAAGTCTTGTGCCAAGCTATCAGAAATTAATGGAGTTCAAATTTTCCCGAAGACACCAAATTTCCCTATTGCGCGTTATATATGCCATTTTGGAGCCTAATATGGACCCCCCCCCCCCCCTCCCCCCTCCCCCAGGAAATGAAGGAGGGGTCTGAAAATTTGAACCCCATCATTTTTGGCCAATTGGGACCGTTTTTAAGCTAAAACAGCAACAACAAAAATCAACTTTGGCAAAAAAAATCCTACGGGATTACCTACCATACCGCACTATATCATTTGAAAGTAACTTCAGCCATGGTATTATGCCTGAGCAATGGGAGCATGTAATAAGGGTCAGATTTAAGAAAAACGCAACATTCCACATACACTTCTTTATTCATTCGTTTTTAATGACTTATTCACTCTTTACTACAAACTTGGCTAAATTCACTTGCTAAATATTTGCATTAGTTTGATTACGTATCTGCATACAAACAAATATACAAACAAGATATATTACCAAACGTAAAAGAACCCATATATAATCATATCAAAATATAAATCATTTAAATCATAATACCTTTCAAAATACACATAGTTAACATATCATTTCAATATTGGAAAAATGTAGGAGATCGCCAACTAAAGCTAGAGCTTGAACTTGCTTGTGGCCTAAGTGAATAAACCTATGTCTCCAAATAAACATTTTTTTAAACGGAATCATGTACATTTTGAAGAAGAGATAGCTATGGAACACTCGCCGTCCTCCCCCGCCCACTGTATGATTATACAAGACTTGCCCTTGGTTCAAATATCCCCCTTCCCCTCTGAACCTAAGGCTCCGATACGCCACTGCAGATTGCAGGGAAATGCTCCGCAGTGAAATGGAAGATGTTCTCTAAAATTGGAGAATCATAACTGAGACCATTGACCGAGGTGTTAGTACAACAAATATACTTCGGTCAGTTATGTGTAACTGGAAAGTACCTTTCCGATATCCTTATCATTTGTCTGATTCATTTATATGTGTTTACTAAATGCCTCGGCATGCATGAATGATGTTTTATTCATATATCTCAACTCTACATTTTGAAATGTTTAAACAACACTTGTGACATTACAATTTTCAAACAATATTGAGTCAAACTCCTCTAAATTCCCGACCCCCTATGCTCCAATACTGAAATCCAGTTTCCTGTTCCCAAACCCCAATGCTCCAATAGTGAGACCCATTTCCCCTGTACTCATTTCCTCCTGTGCTTCAGTACTATATCTCCATATCTCAATATTACCAAAGGTCGATTTTCTTATACTATGTAGCAATACTTCTTAATTCCCGCACTACTATGTTCCAATACACATACATTACAACAAAATCCACATATGTTCCATACTCTAAAGAAAAACATCTAAATTACAAAACCTTAAGTTTCAATCCTATGGCCCGGAACTACACGTTCCAATATTCCTAATTTTTTTTTCGAACCCATGCTTTCTAAAAGCATGCCCCAACGCCCCTGTATTATATGAACAAAAAGAAGGAAACATAAAATGTTCCTACACTAACTACCTCTTATTACAATACCCTTTAGTTTCAATACTGTGTCCTGAAACACCTAAATACCCAATACACATTTATTTCTAATACTATGCCCCAATACCACAACATTACCAAAACAAAACAATACAAAACAAAAATGAGAACAAAACTTAGATCCTTTATTATGTAGTAACACCTCTATATTACAAAATCATTATCCTATAGAACACTAATATGATTCAGGATATCTCTATTCCAAAAACCTTGCTTTGCCAATGATCATTATGAAAATGAAAAAATATAACATAACAACAACTTACAATAACTAGATGTACAACATGTCTTTGATCATAAAGAATGAACAATTAGTTATGTTGTCCATAATGTACAAGAACTTTAACAATTCGATATATATATTTTTTTCAATTATCAAACACTTATTTCAGAGCCCCGGTCTCCCAATGCTATGCCCCCCCCCCCCCCCCCCCCAACAACAACCCCGAACCCTCTATGTTCTGACAACACTAGGCCCAAAGAACTCTTTTCTTTTATAAAAAATGATCCAATATGCTTGTACTCCAATACTAGTTTGCTCCACAACCCGCATTTCTACACAATCATTATCAAATACTTCACCGCTGTCGACTTTAAATTGATTTAATATATTTTATTTTCCTTCTTTCTTTCTTTCCAATTATCAATGGGGATGGGATCAAACTTTTGCACTGGATGAGTGCACATTTAGACCAGCATATTACTAAAATGATAGACAATGCTGGGTTTATGCTTTAGTTAAAAACCATATATAACGAAGGAAGATAGTCTTTGGTCTAAGATTTCCTTCCAGTCAGAGACAAATTCTGAAAACCGAACACAGGTAAATACGCACAAAACGGCCCTTAAACACACGATGTACACTGTTGGTCATAATGGTGGCATAATTATTTATTTATGTGGGCATGCCTTAAACCATAATGCATGGCCCTACAGAGGAATTTTTCCTGTTGGGGACTGGGGGAAAATGTAATGAATTATTGAAAATGTATTGCATTTTCTTTTTTCTTTTTTGTTTGTGGGGGCGTCGACGTACCCTAGCGCCCGCTGAGTACAGTCATGATTCATTTGCTAAGCAATGGCCTCGTTACTGTGAGCCTCCAGGATTAAAACCGTGTCGATGTGCTATATTAGTGCCCTTTTATGAGGCATTAATCCCCAATACTGTCAGTTATGACTTAAGGACGTAGGTCCCCTAGCTGATTAGCATAGTAGCACACACATGCTTTAGCAGTCACGCATAAACGAACACTCCCCAATTGTCATTCAATAAAATCTGAGAATGTATACTATTATCTAGATCTATTAGGAATAAATCATTGTCAAAATCATTCAATAAATTGGGTAAAAAAAAATATTCCACCATTATGACCAACAGTGTATATTCAGCCCGCAAAGTTCAATGCAACGCATTGTGCACAAAAGGCATGGGATAAATATAATAATAATAATGATAATAATAATGATAATGAATAAAATGATAATAATAATAATAATAACAATAATAGTAGTGGGAGTATAGTAGTGCGTGGTTTCTTGTATGTCTGTCAGACTTGACAATCCTGGCGCTCCCCAATTATTACCCTGGCTTTAGCATGGCTCCCAATTTTATGGCGGTCTAGCATTTTAAAGATCAATTCCTGCCACTTGACCATTTACCCCACCTTCAGATGGCAGTGGGTCGAGTGCGACAAAAATAGGATTTATGTCTAGGTAAAAAGTGCTCCATTTTCCGAAGTTGTGTCTGACTGCCTTCCTTAAAGATAAAAGTGAATTCTGGTCATCCGATTAGTTTGTAAAAGAAAAGGTGTGGAATGGATCAGAAAAGGTTAATCATGTAGCATGTATTGGTGTGCACTGCAAAGTTCTGGAGTCATCAAAAACATAATAAATTTGGCCCATTCTTGGTAAAGTAACAAGCACTGCACACAGAAAGATGTATATGGGACTACACAAATGGTGTCGGGGCTACTAACCTTGATCTCCTAATCTTGATATGCTCATTACTCAGCCAGTAGGCCTATACATTTTCTACCAAAATTATTTGGCAAATGACTTTTATTTTTAATCTTGAACATTCAGTATAAGTTTCGTTTGATTCTGTGAGAATTCATTTTCTTTTTTTTAAACCCAAACTCACCTTTATCTTTAAACGCGGTCTTAGACCGGAAATTTTTACTGAATTGTGGATCTTAGCGTTGTTTCGTATCTGGGTTGATTATCACAGGAGTCACCTTGCGCTTCAGGTTTGCCATGGACTAGATTAGTATCAAAAATGTGACCAATATTATTTGGATTAGATATTCCGGAGTAATAACCCTGGGGCTCGTCCATTTCCATGTAAAAAGGGTCTTGTGGTACATGTGGGAGGGGCCCACGTTCTGGTCGCTGACGACCATTCCCATTATTGACTTGAGCTTGCTTCCTTCGTTTTATATATCTGCAAAATGATAAACCAAGTTGACTGTGTTAATGTTTTACCTTCTTAAACATGGGGATAATCAAATCATGCACATCATGTACAGGAAATCCAACCTTTGAAATGAGTTTATGTGTATGGAAGCAGAAAACAAGAGAAATAGAATAGAGGAATTTGAAATAAATCAGTCAAATGATCAAGAGTAAGAATGTTTGAAATATGAAGTCACTACATCTGTGCGAATCTCAGTTCTTTTAAATCAGTTTGCTATCAGGGTTCGATTTCCTTTATTTAACGCATTAAAGCTCTTGTTCGTATATGCTAGTAATAAGATTGTTATAACGATGAATATAACAGTAATGCTAATAATTATAATACGAGTATTAATACCATTTGTTGTTGTTGTTATTTAAAAGAATAATAACTATAGTATATTGATAATAGATAACAATTCTATTGCAAATACGAGGGGTCCCTTTAACAATAGTGTTATTATTCGGGAATGTCATGGAATATAGGTTCATCCACTTCACTCTCAATCCGAGGGTTGGTGGTTCGAATGCCTGCGTGCCTCTATCGTCTTTTTACAATGATGCGATAGGATGCGGAAGTCATGTAGTTTGCTCAGCATTGTGAGCCACTGTGAAATGGCGTCTGCCTAAAATGTTCCCCAGGGAGTGGAGATTGTGCATTCATTGTGTGCTGACTGAATCCGAAATGGGGGTAATAACATATCTGTAAAGTACTTAGAGACATTTTTGATGTCTTTAACGTTTTATAAAGCCAGATTACTAATAATTATCTTTGTTGTTATCCTCATCATAATTCTTTAATATGATTAATATTAGTATCATCATCATTATTTTGATAAACAGCAAAGTCCTGGTATATGTCGTGTGATCCGAAATACAGTATTGTTGGTAAATATCTACGATTGTGAAATTGTCTTACGCGAAAACACAGAACGCGATGAGCACCAAAACAGCCAAAATGATAACGCCGGAAGCGATTCCGATCGTACGACCTGTATGGTTCATTGCTGATCCTTGAAACAAGAGCAAATTTATATGTCATGAGAAATGGAACAAAATGGAATGATTTCTGACTTAAATCTCGCTAAAAATATTATTCACATGGAGATGGGTATAGGGGACGGACTACAGAAATGTGGCCTGATAATTTATCCAGATTCTTTTTCAGATTGTTCTGGTCACATTTCGAATATGATAGCGACTGAAGAACATTCATTATCAGGGTAAATGATACTTCCAAGCTGCATGCAAAAAATGAACAATAATTCGAATGAATGATTAATCAGTTCTAACAGAACTGAACTATCTGATAATTTGTATCACGTGAGATCTCAAAGAAAATTCACCATTTTGTAAAGATTACAATGATATCGTACGCCTTAAGCCCCTTTCACACCGGATCTGCGTAGAGTTGCGTAGTGTTGCGTACCGACTACGCCGAAGTTAAGCTGCGTACTCATGAATAGATTGATGCTTTGGCGTAGTCCCTGCGTAGGTTATGCGTAGGCTAGCGTACGATGGCGTATAGTTACGTACCCTGTGTGTAGGCACCGCGTACCTACGGCGTAGGCAATTGGCGTAGGGTTACGTACACTTGCGTAGGCCTGGCGTAGGGTTACGTACGCTTGCGTAGGCCTGGCGTAGGGTTGCTTACGGTTGCGTACGGTTGCTTACTGTGTGCGAAAGTGACATGTAAACAAAGCAATAGACGCTCGTAGGAGCCGCGAGTGTAGCCATTAGCCCTTTATAAACCTAGTTTTCTGCCCTCAATCCACTGCTGCCTGCTGTCCAGAACACATCACTGCTGTTTGAATTACAGATGACTGTTGTAATAACACAGGCAGAAAAGGATTATGAGTTGTTTGGGCCCTCGGCAAAAAGGTACAATACTCTAGCATCTGGATGCCATGGAAATACTAATTAGTCATGTGGCAGAACATGAACGCTTGGAGAAAAACACGAACAGAGAAGGAAAGAAGCTAGAAGAAGAAGAAGAAGAAGAAGAAGAAGAAGAAGTGTGTGGGTAAAACCTTGGATCCAGCGCAGGCCCCTACAGGGGCAATATGAACAGCTGATGAAAGAACTGCATGCTGAGGATGTTTCTGCATTTACCAATTTCATGCGGATGGGACCACAGGATTTCCACGAACTTTTGACACGAATTGCACCGAGGATTACCAAACGAGATACTAACTACAGGAAGTCTCTGGAACCTGGTTTAAAGCTGGCTGTCACCTTGAGGTTTCTGGCCACCGGCAACACCTACAAGACACTTCAATATGGATCCGAGTTTCCATAACACTATTCCTGTGTTTATCCCACAAGTGTGCCAGGCAATAATCGATGAATTATCTGACGAAGTTCTCATGCTCAGATACTCCAGAGGGATGGAAACAAGTGGCCTCGACCACAACCCTTGCCCTTCTTTCCTGGCATTTTTGCAGTAATTCAAGCAGAAATAATTAAATCCTGCAGATATAGTTCAGCACCGACAATATAGTCCAGCGGGACGAATACAATGTAGCACTGCATGAATAGTAATGAAAAGTCCAGCAGGGATCAAGCAGTCATTGTGGCTAGGCTGCGCGTAGGTTGGATCTAGGACGTCTTTATACGTTTTTAATGCTTCGTCGGACTGTCGAGGGTAGCGTATTGTTGCGTAGGCTTGGCGTACAGTTGCGAAGACTTGGCGTACAGTTGCGTAGGCTTGGCGTACAGTTGCGTAGTGTTGCGTAGACTTGCGTACACATTTCGTACTTTCTGCGTAAAGTGTCTACGCCGAAGGTACGCGAACAAAATTAAACATGTTTAATTTTTTGCGTTCATCTCGCGTACCCATTTGCGTCCCTCCGCGTACAGTTACGTAGGCCGGCGTAGGGTTGCGTACAATCGGCGTAAGGTTGCGTACAATCGGCGTAGGGTTGCGTACGATCGGCGTAGTCCTCACGCAACTCTACGCAACTCTACGCAAGGCCCGGTGTGAAAGCCCCTTTAATTAATCTTTGGACATTATTTCGTCCAAGAAAGCAATAAGTAAAATTGATTTCGTAACAAATTTAGTTTGATGCTAGTGCAACACTTGGAGCCAAATAATCGTCATCAATTTTCCTTCTTCTTCTGCTCTATTTCTTCTTTATCTTCTCTCTTTCTTCTCACTTTCACTGATCATTATGATTATTTTGTGTTTTAACGATCGACTTTTCAAATCTTGTCGATGTGCCAGGGAATGAATATTCACGGGGAATAAAATCATTCTGTCTCCAAAGTTACGAATATCATTGGATGGAGGTAGACTCCTCTTTAAGAAAGCTTAATCGTGCAGCAAAAATACGACTAGTCGTCGGCCTTATGCCAAAAGGGCCTTAACCCGATTTTGGGGGTTATTGAGTTATTAATATCACCTTGTAGATTTCATCATTCTCTTTAAAATGATGTGCTTCACTTGTTGAAATTCGATTTATTTATGAAGATAATTATGAATTTCAAAAGGGCCTTAACGCGTATCTCATCTTTTTCCTTACGCCAAAAGGGCCTTAACCTCCACGGATGATCCATTTGCGTTAGGAGGGCCTTTCTGGCAAACCAAAGGTGTTGCGAAACAAGAAAATTTCCTTATGCCAAAAGGGCGCTAACTATGCGCTAGTACGCGCGCATAGTTACGCGCATAGTTACGCGTACGATAACGGCAGGTTAAGGCACTTTTGGCATAACGCCGCGTAGGTTACGCCCCTTTTGGCATAATGCCGAGTAGGTTACGGCCCTTCTGGCAT
The DNA here is from genome assembly GCA_035222895.1 of Strongylocentrotus droebachiensis. Lineage (NCBI taxonomy): Eukaryota > Metazoa > Echinodermata > Echinoidea > Camarodonta > Strongylocentrotidae > Strongylocentrotus > Strongylocentrotus droebachiensis. The sequence continues at coordinate 37,160 of JAVYIG010010637.1, read as the reverse complement.
AACATACGCTAACATACGCTACATTCAAGCCTTATGCCAAAAAGGCCCTAACATGTTTTTTGCACATAGCATGTACAATTCTGAATATTTTATAACAAATTTAACACATTTCATGTAAAACTTAATAACTTAACACATTTATCGAAATTGGCTTCAAAAGCAAAAAAACGACCACAAACTTTTGATTATTAGAGAGGCCAAAACCTTTAAACGCGATTATCTCGGAATGGCCAAAAGCAGTTAAGGCCCTTTTGGCATAAGGCCGACGTAGTCTTGTTTAACTCGCCAAAGCGCCAAGTTTAGCGCCTTCTTTATTTGAAGTAAATACGGCGAGAAGAGTTTTACTCTGAACCAAGGCGCCTTATTTATGTAAAGATGACGAGAAGGCGCCTTCCCATCACAAAAAAGGCGTCTAACGAGTTAAGTAAACAAGTCGCCTTCTCGCTACACGTTTAAGCTTCCATACCAAAAAAAACTTACAAACCAAACTAGAACATACTCACCTGGGCACTTCAGATCATCTGTAACATCCCAGGACCCCGAAGAAGCAGTACATATCCAAGTCGTGCTTGCATTCCCATCGTTATTGCATGTGATGGTGATTCGCTCACCAGGAGTATAGAGATCTTTGGGATCTTCAATGTGACTCTCTTCAGATTCAATCGGTAAGGCGCATGTGATAGCTGTGTAGGACGTATTGAAGTATGAATTTAATGTAATCTTCCACGATTTTGGGTGGAATACTAGAGCAGTCGGTTGTAGTAAAATTTCGCTGGTGTTTCGATATTAGGTAGCATGGACCTAGAACCACCGGCGCTAATGCAGTTCCGTATCCATTTTTTTAGCAGTTTTTTTTAGCAGTTTAATATCGATTCTTAGCAAAGGAATTTTAGCCCAATTTTAAACTAATTTTAATCATAATCATATATTGTATTTTCCACCTGAATTTGGATCACATCCGACATCGGGAAACCTCTGTTTAGGGCTTCGATGTCGACGTCGTCGCTCAGTACCGTGTCCGCGCTATAGCTCTGCACCTCAAACTGAAGCTATCAGTCTAAAATTATGCAAACTTCGCGTATGCTTTATGGTATTACGCACATGCACGATACCATAAACTATACGAGAAGCTTGCATAATTTTAGACTGATAGCTTCAGTTTGAGTTGCACAGCTGTAGCGCGGACACGGTACTGAGCGACGACGTCGACATCGAAGCCCTAAACGGAGGCTTCCCGATGTTGGATGTGATCCAAATTCAGGTGGAAAATGCAATATATGATTATGATTAAAATTAGTAAAAAATTGGGCTAAAATTCCTTTGCTAAGAATGGATATGAAACTGCTAAAAAAATGGATACGGAACTGCAGTAGCGCCGAACTACCATATGTGTATGTTTATTGTATTGCAATTGACTGTAAGAAAGAGTATAATTTTAAGGACGAACAGTCTTTACCCTACTTTATACACTGACTGTGTATCTACAGAAAGCAGTGAACTATTAGATTTTCTTCTTCTTCTTCTTCGTCTTTTCTTCATTATCTTCTTCATCACCTTCTTCTTCTGCTTCATCTTTGATTATAGTCGTACTTGTAATTTATTGGGAAGAATGTTAACATGTTTAATTACCTGTATCGCAGTCTTTACCAGTGAATCCAGTCACACAATCGCACTCATAATCAAATACACTTAACGGATGGCACGTTCCGTAAGTGCAAGGCTCAGTATAACATGAGTCAACTGAAAGATAATTGCCAGAGTTCCTATTTGAGTCAGAATTCGTCATATTGCATGCAGGAACCATTTTCATTCTATTACCAGAAATGAATAGTATGTTTTATTTCTTATATCATTTCATTTATAAAGCTTTAAATAATTCAGTGGCAATTGACATATCAAAGTAATTATATGCTTAGTATTTTATGTGACAGGTAATACAATAACGTATTGTGGCTATTAATTATTTAACATAATATTTAACATTATATTGGATAGTTTTCATAGCTCACATATCCACCACGCAAGGTGCTCAGGTGCTCCAATATTACTCTGACTCTGCCAGGCGCGGATCCAGGATTTCTTAGGGGGGAGGCCCAAATTTGAAATTATGCGAGCCAAATATTGGTACGTAACGATGAATCGCTGGTTGCGACTTTTTGTTGGTTTTGTGGTGCCGGGTCACATATATCAGGCTCATTATAATATATTATTCATTCATTTACTAATTAAAACAAAAATGTACTGCGGAGAATGTTTAAACGATATCTGACACATACATATTTGGGTTTTTAACGAAAAATGAAATTAAGTATAGCTTTAGCCTATCGTCACCCTACTTTCTGTTACCTCATACATACAACATAACACAGTGAAAGGGTTTTCCTTCTTCTTCTTCTTCTTCTTCTTCTTCTTGTTATTCATTTGTTCATCTTTTTCGTCTTTGATAAAATCTTCTGCTTTATCTTTGATAATAATCGTACCTGTAACTTGATGAAAAAAATTCTTAAATTCGAATTACCTGTATCGCAGTCTTTACCAGTGAATCCAGTCACACAATCGCACTCATAATCAGATACACCTAACGGATGGCATGTTCCGTAAGTGCAAGGCTCAGCAGAACATGGGTCAACTGAAAGATAATTGCCAGAGTTTTGTTTCGAGTCAAAATACGACATATTTGCATGCAGGAACCAATTTCCTTCCAGGCATGATTAGTATGTTTTATTTCTCATATTATTTCATTTGCATTCCGGGCAATGGAACATATCAAAATAATATTCAATTATATGCTTGGTATTTCATGTAAAAGGTAATACAATAACGTATTGTGGCTATTAATTATTTAATATATATCAGGCTCATTATAATATATTATTCATTCATTCACCCAACTAATTTTAAAATTTAATTACAGGACACACATTCAGTTTCTTACCAATTAAAAAAAAATGTCCTGCGGAGAATGTTTAAACGATATCTGACACATACATATTTGGGTTTTTAACGGGAAAAACAAATATCAGGCTCATTGTAATATATTATTCATTCATTTACTAATTGAAACAGAAATGTACTGCGGAGAATGTTTAAACGATATCTGACACATACATATTTGGGTTTTTAACGGGAAAAACAAATATCAGGCTCATTGTAATATATTATTCATTCATTTACTAATTGAAACAGAAATGTACTGCGGAGAATGTTTAAACGATATCTGACACATACATATTTGGTTTTTTAACGGGAAAAACAAATATCAGGCTCATTGTAATATATTATTCATTCATTTACTAATTGAAACAGAAATGTACTGCGGAGAATGTTTAAACGATATCTGACACATACATATTTGGGTTTTTAACGGGAAAAACAAATATCAGGCTCATTGTAATATATTATTCATTCATTTACTAATTGAAACAGAAATGTACTGCGGAGAATGTTTAAACGATATCTGACACATACATATTTGGTTTTTTAACGAAAAATGAAATTAAGTATAGCTTTAGCCTATCGTCACCCTACTTTATGTTACCTCATACATACAACATAACACGGTGAAGGGTTTTCCTTCTTCTTCTTCCTCTTCTTCTTCTTGTTATTCATTTGTCCATCTTCTTCGTCTTTAATAATAGCTTCTGCTTCATCGTTGATAATAATCGTACTTGTAATGTTATGGGAAATATTGTTACCATGTTTAATTACCTGTATCGCAGTCTTTACCAGTGAATCCAGTCCAACAATCGCACTCATAATCAGATACACCTAACGGATGGCATATTCCGTAAGTGCAAGGCTCAGCAGAACATGGGTCAACTGAAAGATAATCGCCGGAATTTTATCTCGAGTCAAAACACGACTTATTTACATGCAGGAACCAATTTTCTTCTATGCCCGGGCATAATTAGAATGTTTTATTTCTTATATCATTTCATTTATATACATTTTAACAATTTGCATGCCTGGCAATGGAACATATCAAAAAAATATTCAATTATGTGCTTAGTATTTCATGTGAAAGGTAATACATTAACGTATTGTTGCTATTAATTATTTAACAAATATCTTGGATAATAATAATAATAATAGAGTATATTTATGTAGCGCATTATAAATATTATGTTATTAATTCATTCGTCCATCTATTTTTTGTAATTGAATAACATGATATGCATTCATTTTTTTACCGATTGAAAACAAAATAACTGGCGGAGACTGTGTAAATGATATCTTACACATATATACACAATTTGGTTTATAACAAACTAAGAAAATTAATAAATAAACCAAATTATTTCATGAAGTATAGATTTGGCCTATCGTTACGTTACTGTCTGTTACGTCATACACACAAACATAAAACAATGAATTGAATGTTCTTCTTCTTCTTCTTCTCCTTCTTATTTTTTCCTTCTTTCTCTCCTTCTTCTTCTTCTTCAACTTCTTCTTCTTCCTCATCTTCTTTTTCATCTGCTGCTTCTTCATCTTCTTCATTTTCTTCTTCTTCATCTTCTTCTTCATCTTCTGCTTCATCTTCTTTTTATTCATCTTCTTCTTCTTTTTTTTCTTATCGTCTTCTTCTTCCGCTTCCTGTTTGATAATAATGGTACTTGTAACTTGATGGGAAGATGGTTAGAATTTCGAATTACCTGTGTCGCAGTCTTTACCAGTGAATCCAGTCACACAATCGCACTCATAATCAGATACACCTAACGGATGGCATGTTCCGTAAGTGCAAGGCTCAGCAGAACATGGGTCAACTGAAAGATAATTGCCAGAGTTTTGTTTCGAGTCAAAATACGACATATTTGCATGCAGGAACCAATTTCCTTCCAGGCATGATTAGTATGTTTTATTTCTCATATTGTTTCATTTGCATTCCGGGCAATGGAACATATCAAAATAATATTCAATTATATGCTTGGTATTTCATGTAAAAGGTAATACAATAACGTATTGTGGCTATCAATTATTTAATATATATCAGGCTCATTATAATATATTATTCATTCATTCACCCAACTAATTTTAAAATTTAATTACAGGACACACATTCAGGTTCTTACCAATTAAAAAAAAATGTCCTGCGGAGAATGTTTAAACGATATCTGACACATACATATTTGGGTTTTTAACGAAAAATGAAATTAAGTATAGCTTTGGCCTGTCGTCACCCTACTTTCTGTTACCTCATACCTACAACATAACACAGTGAAGGGGTTTTTCTTTTTCTTCTTTTCCTCTTCTTCTTCTTCTTATTTTGTTCCTCTTCTTCTTTATCTTCTTGGTCTTTGATAACAGTCGTAGTTGTAACTTGTTGGAAAGATTGTTACATGTTGAATTACCTGTATCGCAGTCTTTACCAGTGAATCCAGTCATACAATCGCACCCATAATCAGATACACCTAAGGGATGGCATGTTCCGTAACTGCACGGCTCAGCAGAACATGGGTCAACTGAAAGATAATTACCAGAGTTTTGTCTTGAGTCAAAATACGTCGTATTTGCTTGCAGGAAACAGTTTCCTTCTACGCCCAGGCATGATTTGTTTTATGTTTTTCCTATAACATTTCATTTATATACACTGTTGGTCATAATGGTGGAATAATTTTTTGTTACCCCAATTTATGGAATGATTTTGACAATGATTTATTCCTAACAGATCTAAAAATAGTGCTATATTAGTGCCCTTTTGACTTTAAGGACGTATGTCCCCTAGTTGATTAACATAATATCATACACATGCTTTAGCAGTCACGCTAAACAAACACTCACAAATTATTATTCAATAAAATCTGAGAATGTATACTATTTTGTAGATCTGTTAAAAATGCTTGGTATATCATGTGAAAGGTGAAGGGGCTTCTTTCTACTCATTCTTATACTTTTTCTTCTTCTCCTCCTTCGCATTTTCCAAAGTAAATTGTTGTAATTTTCTTAATTGAATGATATTCCCACCTACGACGTGGATGCCGGAAGGTCGAGCAATGATGCTGACAGATGAGTACAGACCAGGCCATGTTTGATTAGCAGGCTCCTCTATCCCTACCCCCTTCAGCACCCAATCGCTCCACATCACCGTACTCTCGTACACTATCACACCAAATGGATGAAAGGTACCGTGGGTTCTATCAAGGAGAATCTTCCTCCCACCACCATCAAGGTCACACGATTCAATCTTGTCGAGTTGAGCATCACACCAAATCAACCGATTCCCTAATTCAAAGAAAAGAGGGAACATGCATTGTTGCCTATGAATTTGGAATAATATTTAATAATAATAATAATAATAATAATAATAATAATAATAATAGTAATATTAATGTTTTATATAGCGCTTAATACAAATGTCTCTAAGAGCTTTACAAATTAATTATTGCCCCGGTCATTGGATTCAGTGCTCGTCCGCACACACTGTGTGCACAATCTCCACTCCCTGGGGAGCATTCCAGCCAGGCGTTACTTGACGCTCAAAAACTGTTTGACCAACAATGGCGGCCGCATCCTATCGGGTACCCATTTAACACCTGGGTGGAGAGTAGCGAGTGCAGGTTAATATCTTGCCAAAGGATATTAGTGCCGTGTTGATATTCGAACGCTCGACCTTCACATCTACAGTCAAGTGCCTTAAACCACTCGACCAGCTGTGCACTGATCATGGACTAGAGCGGTCATGTTTTACTAGAGCTCCTGTTTTTATCGATTTATTTTGTTTTTATTTTTTTTTTATCCACAAAATTCTTGTAAAATAACCTTTTAGTCGAGTTTTATTGCTATAAAAACTCAACTTTAAGAACTTTTAGGATTTTTTTTAGATCCGATGGGACTGGATTTAAACGGATTTTGATCTCGCGTTTCCGACTACTTGGATGTTGTAGATTCGACGCGTAGGAGTAGCTAACACCATCGTTACCGACGCCGGAGTTCTGGGGATCGCGAGAGGCAGTCTCCGTACATCACGACTTACTGCGGCTTCACGCGTATCGTCACTACTGTGCTTCGCCGCCATCTTGCTTTTACCAATCGACGCGTTGGAGTAGCTAACACCATCGCTACCGACGCCGGAGTTCTGGGGATCGCGAGAGGCAGCCTCCGTACAGCAAGACTCACTGCGGCTTCACGCGTATCGTCACTACTGTGCTTCGCCGCCATCTTGCTTTTACCGTGACTTCGCTCTTTTTAATAGACTTTTAACACCTTTTTCCACTTTGGAATCTATTCGATGTGATTTTTAGTATGCATATTTCATGTGGACATTTTCCTTAGAATATCATCGTATTTTTAGCGTGTACTGTAGGCTAGATAGATAGACTTCTTAGCCTGATTTTTAACTGATAATATTTAACGCTGGCATTCATTGCGCTATCCACACATTGCTCCGGACCAAACGCTGAACTAATTACTACAGAAGTAGCCATTGTTCATCTCGATACCTGCCAAGATGTCTAGGCTTGGTGTTGGAGCTAGAGAAGCTAACCTCGGATTACAGCTTTGTCTCAATTTATTGGTTTGCATCACACTGACGAAAGCTGGACTTCGCCTGTCCCGAAGCCCCTTATACTTGAGGGACCAACATTACGGTAGGATCTTACCTTTTTATGATGCAACTTTTGATCCAATTGATGATCGTCTTGCAAGTAAACACGCGTATACGCTGTTTTCACGAAGTGACGGTAGTGAAAAAAAATTGCATTCACTTTGCGTTACGATTTTCCTCACTACCGTCACTTCGTGAAAACAAGGACGATATGTCTCGGAGACTGGGAGGGAATTATCAGACATACTTTAACTTTGCTACTCAACTGTCTGTGACTCGAAATATCAGACATGTAATGCTTAAGAAGAGGGGCTTGTATTTTGAGAGATCGTTTGATCTGCTGAAGAGTACACCGTATAAATCCTCTCATTCTCAATTTATGACTCTAAAATCTGTTATTATTCTGAGTGGTGATGTTGAAATGCAGCCAGGTCCAACCGGGCCTCAGCCTCAAGCCGCTACAGCTTTCCCATGTTCTATGTGTAATGCGGAAGTAACTGACGATGATTGGGCTTTAGAATGTGACAAATGCTGTAAGTGGTCACACATAAACTGTAGTAATGTTTCTGAAGACGAGTATGAATCCTTCCGGAATCAATCATCTTTTACTTGGTGCTGCCCATGTTGCGAGTTTATGAACTTTAGCGACTCGCTATTCGGCTCTAATCAACAATTATCTGACGAAAATTCTTTTCAAGCCTTAAGAGAATTTAACTTATCACAGGATAGTGAATCTGATCTACAGTCACCAGAGAGGAGATCTGGTAGTACAGGTGGTAGTAAACCTGCTGGGAAATCGCTTGGTGGAAGAAAAAATCAACCATCCACCAAGAAAAGTAGGAGTAAATGTAAACTTGACCATAAATTAAAGTGCATCAGTCTAAATGCAAGTAGCCTTAAAGGGAAAGTTCCAGAATTCCATGCCATTATCAAGGAACATCAGCCGGACATTATCTGTGTCACTGAAACGCATATTGATGATTCCATATCTTCCTCTGAGTTATTTCCTAGTAACTTTAACGTTTGTAGGAAAGATGGGAATTGCTCTGGTGGTGGAGTAGCTATCGCGGTTAAGAATAATCTAGCTAGCTTACCTCGTCCTGATCTGGATACAGAGACTGAAATAATATGGACCCAGATTCTATTGACATCAGGTAAAAAATTTCTTGTGGGATGTTATTACCGTGTTCCTGTCAGCCGAGTAGGAGACTGGAAGGACCTCGAGGAATCTTTGGATAAAATTCCTCAGGAGACTACAAGCATACCACATGTAGTTTTGACTGGAGACTTTAACGCAAAATCCATCAATTGGGGTGATGGTATACAAACGGCAAACTCAAGTGAAATGCATCTGCTAGATATTGCCAATAAACATTTCTTAACACAGCATGTGCTTGAACTGCTTGAACCCACGCGCACAACTGAGACAACCGCCAATATTCTGGATCTGCTGTTCTCTTCGATCCCGAGTAGCATTCAAGGAATCGAGGTTCATACTGGAATGAGCGACCATGATGTGGTTGTATGTGCTATCAAAACCAGGCCAAAGCAGCTGTCTAAGCCTCGTCGCAAGATCTACTGCTACGGCAAAGCTGACTTCGGAAGAGTGCGCGATGGGATCACCAGATTTTCACAGGAGTATTTTAGTAGTGAACCTGAATCAAGATCCGTCAATGAAAATTGGACTAAGTTAAAGAAAAGTCTTGAAGACTTGAAGGAGTCATTTGTTCCATCAAGGATGTCGTCAACCCGTGACACAATACCATGGATCAATACCAAGATCAAAAACTTAATTAAAACTTAGAAACGTCCCACATTTTTACATAGAAATATTACATGCATGGTACCTCATAAACAAATACACATCCGCTGAATGTCAGACACAGAAGCATGTCGACGAAAATATTTTATGGTATAATCAAGATATTGTTTTTGAAAAGAAAATGTTATTTTATGAAGACTGGTATAAAAGTGGTATTATATACTTAAATGATATCTTTAAAGATGGTACTTTTGTTTCAGTAAATGAATTATTTATCCGCCTTAATACTAGAAGAAGTAAACAATTATTGATTTTCGACTATACAAAGCTACAAAAATCAATTCCAAAAATTTGGATAAATGATAAGCATAGGGTACCTTTGGTTTTCAAAGACCATAACCTCTCTATCCCCCACTTTGTATTTGGAAAATCAGTTAAGCCTGTTAGTCTTTTGAGTAGTAAACAGTGGTATAATATGATCAGTTTTGAACAAATTAAAATAAATAAATGTTGTTTGTATTGGGAAGATGTCTTACAGAAGGACGTTAAATGGTCTTCTGTTTTTGATAGGAATTTGATTGGGATAAAAGATTTTCGTCTACATGAATTTAATTTCAAGCTTTTATATAATATGTTACCAGTCCGTAACAATCTGTTCAAGTGGGGTCTCGCATACGATAACCTTTGTTTAAAATGCAAAAAAACTGAAGATCTGCTTCATGCTTTCATTTCATGTAAGGCAGATGAAAGGTTCTTTAAGTATTTAAAGGACTTAGTTTTACGTGCTTTCAATCTTAGAATAGAGATAGATATTGTTTTATTACTCAAAATGAATTCGCAAACCGAAATCGATTTGATAATGACTATTGCTTTTTGGTCGATTTATAAAATGATTATTTTTCGTAATAAGTATGGGTATGATAATAGGGATTTGAGTTTGATTTACTTATTTAAGAGAGAAATGACTAACAGAATAGAAATAAACGAACATTTGAAAGTACAAAATATGAAATTTCCTGCGAACTTGCTTAGTTATATTTGAGTAAATAACTTGTGTATTATTGATGTTCCATTGATTTGCTAAATTGTAAGCAAAATTATGTTACTGTTTGAATATTGAATAAACACCTCTAAGAGGCAAAGAGAAAAAAAAAATACCAAGATCAAACGTCTCATTAGAGTTAGGAATCGTATCCATAAAAAGGCAAAACGGTCAGGCGATACTGCCCATCGGGAACAATTTAAGGAGGCTAGGAAAGCTGTAAAAAGGGAACTTAGGAAAGAACATCGTCATTTTGTACAGAACATTGTGGAGAATCTGCGTGAAAATCCTCGGGGTTTATGGAAATACATCAGAAGTAAGAGTATGGAGAATCAGGGTATACCGACACTCAGACACCAAGGAGTCCATTTTGTCTCTGACAAGGACAAGGCGCTATCTCTAGCTGACTACTTTAAGTCGGTGTTTACTAGGGAAAACCTGGACCAGATACCTTTCACTCCTACCAACTTGCCAACTGTAGAAGATGTCAACGTTACGGTAGAAGGGGTTCTGAAGTTGCTTAAGACAGTAAACATTAACAAAGCTACTGGTCCTGATGGAATCTGTCCCTGGATTTCAACAATCCTTAGACAGTGGAGATCTACCTGAGGATTGGCTTTTAGCCAATATCACCGCGCTGTTCAAGAAAGGTAATAAAGCCCTACCATCAAATTATAGACCGGTATCCCCGACAGCGACATGCAGTAAACTTCTTGAGCATATAGTCCATTCTCATATAAGTCGGCATTTGGAACGTCACAACATCCTTACTCCCAAGCAACATGGCTTCAGAAAGCATCATTCTTGCACCTCCCAGTTGATACTTGCCTTCCATGATTGGGCTAAGGAAATCGACTCTGGTCACCAGGTGGACATAGCAATCTTCGACTTCTCGAAAGCATTCGACACTGTTCCTCATGAAAGGCTGGCGGCCAAACTACATATGTATGGAATTCGTGGGAAATTACTTAACTGGATTATCAACTTCCTCACTAAACGAAGACAGAGAGTCGTCATCAATGGTACAAGCTCCGATTGCCACGACGTGAAGTCAGGCGTACCATAGGGGACAGTCCTCGGCCCCTTGCTTTTCTTGCTCTACATAAATGACATCACCGATAATCTACAGTCTGAAATACGTCTATTTGCTGATGATTGTATTTTATACAAGGTTGTTAAAAATCTATCCGATTGTGAGAATTTACAGAGGGACATTCATCAACTTGAAAAATGGGGGGACGAGTGGCAGACGAAATTTAATGCTAAAAAATGTTTTGTCATGAATATGACCAACAAGAGGAAGAAGTTGAGATGCCAATATACTCTTCATGCCCAAATCCTGGATCCAGTTGAACATCACCAATACCTTGGAGTCTTCCTAACCCACAAATACAAGTGGGATTTCCAGTACGCTCACATTACCAAGAAAGCTAACAGGGTTCTCGGAATGTTAAGGCGTAATCTTAGAGGTTGTTCGAGAACCATCAAGAGCACTGCTTATCTTGCGTTAGTAAGACCTCATTTAGAATATGCAGCTAGTGTCTACGACCCCTATGAAGCCAAGTACATCAAGCAGCTAGAAATGGTCCAACGTCGTGCCAGATTTGTCTGCAACAACTACATCCAGCGTGCTAGTGTCACAGACATGTTGAGGGATCTGAATTGGGACTCACTGAAACATCGGCGAGAAGTTGCAAGACTTGCCCTCATGAAACAGATCCAGAGCGGACAATCTGCCATCCCGAAGACCCTAACACCTCTTGCTGTTACTAGATCCCGTCGTTCCCCAACCAGCAATAGCCAATATTTAAAACAGACGTACTGCAGGACAGACTTCTTCAAGTTCTCCTATTTCCCTCGTACGTGCAAGGACTGGAATAAGTTACCTGATAGCGTTATCAACACGGGATCAATTGATTCTTTCAGGTCCCATGCGCTACAATTCCTTAAAGATAGCTCTATTCCATGACCACGTGCTTCGTTTCCGTGTCTTTATATGGACTAACAAGTCTGTCGACATGTACAGAAGAAGAAGAAGACCACGACACTCCCTCGTTTCTTGAAATGCTCGACACTATGATTCTATTCTTGATAAATATAGTTCATAACTTCTTAGAAATATATTTGATCAAGGTGTGACGTGGTCGGGTGGATATGTCACCGGACTGTGGATCTCAAGGTCCGCGGTTCAAGTCCCGCCGCAGCACTAATGTCCTTTGTCAAGACATTGATCTACATTTGCCACTCTCCACTCAGGTGTTAAATGGGTACCTGGTAGGATGCAAAACTTTCGCGCACACGCACACACACACACACATATATATATACACATTTTAAAATTTGGATTTTCATTGATATGCTTGTCATTTGGGAGGTATGTTTTCGTGACTAATAAATAATGACACAAATTGAAACATATAAGACTATTTTCTAATTTGTGGGCTTGCAATTCTTGTTATATGTTCAGCTAAGAGTTATTTACGATTTGGTACTACCAGTGACAATCAGTTATGGTAATTAAACCTTGCCAACGAGTTTTAGACTACCTTGCATATCGTAAGTGATACCGTTCGGCCATCCGATGTCTGTATCCAGAATCACCTGACGACCAGAACCATCCCGATTAGACATCTCAATCTTGGGTGTACTCCCCCAGTCCGTCCAATAGAGCTTCCTGTATTGAAAGGTAATCCAGCCTTTGTAATGAGCTCATGTTATGAACGCAGATAAACTCAGAGACGGAAACTGAATGGGAAAGACTTGAAATAAATTGGACCGATTAATAAGAAAGTTAAGATTTTGGAAATATGAGAATACTTATAATAATTATATGCGTATCTCAATTTGGCAACTCGGTCCCGGCCAAAGCCTCCCGTTTGCTATGTTCAAAATATAATTATTATACAGGTCTTCTAAAAAGAAAAGGCCCTCCTTAGTAATTCATTTTTTTAAATTGACATTTTTGCCACTTTGTGTGTGATGGGACAAATTTTATTTCTCCATACGAATAGAGATTTCAATTTTTTTTAAGTCAAAACTTTCTTATTTTTAGAAAAATGATCCATGAAATTAAAGAACAGTATATACCAGCAAAAAGGCTTCTGCTTCTCTTCGTTTACCTCTACCCCCCCCCCCCGACTCTCTTTTCCTCCAAGACATTAAGTTTCCTCTTTTGCATATCGTTCCTTAATTAAGTGATATTGATCAAATACTTTCTAACATAGAAAATGCGGAAATATTAGACGATGTCAAACCTGTTTTCTGGAACAATTATAATTGCCCTCGGCATATCTACATCGTTTATCAGTACTCGCTGGTTCGATCCGTCAAACTGGATGGATTCGATGGTTTTGAAGTCCGTATCTGTCCAGAAAATAGTTTCGTTGTCGCTATCCACGAAGAGACCGTCAGGAACTGCGTTAAATTGGAAGGAGATTTTTAAATTTCGAATAGAGGGCACTGCGAATTTGATAATACTGTATTTGATGCGCTGATGAATTTTTTCACCGTCAACAACCCCCCCCCCCCCTCAAAAAAAAAAATATGAACAAATATGAAAAAAAATATGAAAAACAAATAATGGAAAACAAATCCAATATCTACCATGATTATTTATTTATGTTTTTGTTCAAGTAGGAGCATTTGTAGAAGAATGTAATCATAAACACACCACACGAACAGACACAAACGTACACATTTTATATGTACATGTGAATCACAGAACTTGCGATGGAGTGGGTACTTGAGCCCCTCAAAGGTAATGCAAAGTTTTGGGAGATTTTGAAAATTGGAGTGATAGTAATTTTTTTAAATATCGATATATTTTGATGCTCCTGTGATGTATTATAAGTACTAGAAAATTTAGCCTTAAAACACTTCGGCTTTCGAGAAATTGAATAATCCAAAGTGCTCCCGCGTTATTTCAAATATTTCAAATAGCGCTTAAGGCCACTCCATAATAGCTGTGACCATGAAAATCTCAGTGTTCTGATATATAATTTCCAAACGAGAAAAGCAAATCGGTCGATTGTAGTAAAAAAAAAAAACATTGTTTTGAAGCTAAAGTATTAAATATCAGTCTTAGGAGGACTCACTGCAACATAAAGAGTTTATTATTTACAATTTCATCACTTTAGGCTCGATTTATACCGCGACAACGATAATTGAATATTGTAAAATCGCATATGCTTCCAATAATTATGTTCATATGAACCAAATTCATGACCCCATACCAAAACTTTGTATTACCCTCTATAACCAATATATTGCTTAAACGTTAGAAACACAAACCTCCAAGCCCTTGAACGACTATTCTTTGATTAGACCCATCGATTTTAGCAGCACTTAACGTCTTTCTTTCCACGTCTGTCCAATACACTTCCTTTGCTATGACGTCATACCCCACTGCTACTGGCTTTTGTACAAAGAGAAACGGGAGCTGCCTGAAAATCAGATTGTTCGTGTGTGCAACATAAATTGCCCCTCCATTTAGGTCTGTCAGAAACATCAGAGAATCTGCCAAGAAATAGAAAAGGTTACGCATGAAGGTCAGTTTCTAATCGTTACGGAATGACATTTAAATAACCAATGTTAATTTTCAACTTTTAATTTTGAATAATTGTTACCACGCTCAAACATTTATTTCATTTCTAACTAACATTTATTTTGATATATTTTGATCCTAATTTTGTTTTACTATAAACAAGGCAAAATAACCAATGTTAATTTTCAACTTTTAATTTTGAATAAATGTTACCACACCCAAAGTTTCCTTCAAACATACCGGATTCTTCGACTGGATCGCAGTTCGTTTCATCCGACTGATCGAGGCAGTCAACGAGGCCGTCACATTGCCATGCCGAAGGGATGCAAAGATCTCCGCATGTAACTTCACCTGCAAGACACCTCTCTTCGGGTCTCTTTGAGTGAGATTGGCCTAAGAAATAGAGTAAATAAGACCAAATAACTGATACCCAACTTCCAAAACACCTCTCCCTATATTCTAGAGGAATTGGGGTTGTCAATATTCTATTTTAGTAACCAAATCTTAATTTTGACCTTAACTAAGAAAGCTTTAATGTTGTGAAATGTATATGTATGTATATATTTAAAAGGCAAGAGTGAATTGTGTTCACTCATCAGGCTCCCCCCCCCCCCCCAATCCTTTATAAACCATATGAAGGGGCAGATTTTGAAAAGGAGAGACTGGCTCAGAATTGTCATCTATATTACCATGATAAACATGAATTCCTGTGGGGTTTTCAAAATGAAGAATGTTGGCCGAAGCAGGTGAAACACCCCTGTGACCGTGGAGAAAGGTAACACCTCTTGTAGCGGAATCTGTCCATAGGGGTATTCCCCTGTACCAGGCGATATCAACTGGCAACGTGCGTTCCGTTCTGAAAAGGGTCACCTGCTCCCCTCCAAGTGGATTAAAGGACTCGATGGTTTCCTTTTGGTCATCAAAGATAAAAAGGCGCGTTCCTGGATGTTACGTTTTTAAATTAGAAAAAAGAAATGGAAACAAAAAGAGACAAAACAAACAATATTAAGACAATTAAGTACTGAGGTTTATCGAGACTAACTCATATAAAGTATCTGATTTTGTGGAGGCACAAGTCTTCTAAATTTCAGACAAGTAAAAGTAATACAATCTCTCAGCTCGGATACGTACTACATTTATCCTGCCCAAAAAACTAATTCAAACACCCCCTCCCCCCCCCCAAAAAAAAATAAACTTTTGTTGATCATATTATTAGTCTAAGCGAAATCACAGGACATGTACTCACTCGAATAGGTGTATGTTGATACGAAAGCAATAATCGGAGAGACCCCACGCGTACGTACCTCTTTGTATGCTGCACAATGGTGTTTATCGAACTAAAAATAACCATTAAACATACTATTCTTGGATTCTAAAAACGAATGGTAACTATGGAGGGTTAACCCTATATAGCCTGGGCTATTTTGAAACTGAATAGCCCGGGGGGGGGGGGGGGGGCTTCTAAATTTTGAAAAAACAAAACCGGATCTTATGGCAGAAATTTCTATCATATAAATAATTTCTTTAACGAGATATAAATGTATGGAGAGCTCTACTTCTCTTCTTCATATGATACACAACTTCTGTCATGAAATTTGGTTTCGATGTTTTTTTTCTGGGACACTCTGTACAGCACATCCTTACCTTGCCTATCGAGTGCTAGACTCCTTGCAGACGTAAGCCCAGTCATTACGTTTGTCGCCATGGGGTAGAAACTGTTGTATAAAGTGTGGATATCTGCACTTGATGGTGTGATGTCGATGACATAGAAGTTCCTGTGTAGATAAATGAATTCGTATTGGAACATTTTGATAAAAGTCAACAGTGACTGGTGTGTAATTAGGCAAATCATGGTCTAGGAACGGTCAATGAATTACTATTTTGTTGATCCGAATATGTCACTCTCTTACGCATCCAATTTTGAACTTTAATTTTTTAATTTTTTTTGGTAGGTCGATGATTGCAAGCTTGATCATCCTGACTTTGGTGTCATACAAAAACTTAAAAATATTTACATTATATTAAGATACAGTCAAATACTGTATTTGATTAAATATAACTTGTTTATGTTCGATAATGTTGTTGTTGTTGTTAAATTGAGTGTTTGTTTTCCTTATATTCTCCTTCGTCGCCGTTTTCTTATTTACCTTCTTCTTCCTCTCTTTCTGTCTTCTTCTCCATTCCTTCAAGAAGCATTATTGGACCGTCGCAAAGTTTTTTGCTCATAGGTTGATGAAGATTCTTCGTAAATAGATAGAAACTTAATTATAATACATTTTACATAATCCAAACACGATTTTTGTTTAATTACCCATTTGGATGAGCCGCTACTGTAGAAAAGTTGTTACCGGCAAAAGTGTTGCCTTGAAGACCAGACGAGTAGTCAAACAACCCTGATAGATTTCTATGCACATTGATCCAGGCGATCTTTTTCGATGGAACGTGAATTGTCAGATCAATAACATCTATGTTGAAAGAAATATAGGTAAGAATGGCAAATTTGTAACTCACGATGACTTACTTCATTCCATGGGCTCTAGGCGTTGGGTCGAGTTGTCCGTTTACTCGAAATTTCGTAGAAAACATACCCCTTTATTTACGAAAGGTCGACGAGTCACTTTGTTCGGTTACACGGACTTTTGTGAAAACGTGCCCCCATTTTCACGAAAGGTCGGGTAAACTGAGTGCTACTAATCACAATTCTTTATTTGGTGAAAAATCTATGGTACTTGAGATAAGGTTAACCCTTCTACATGTATGTTGTGAAAACAAACCCATGAAACGATGACGTTTCGATCACTAGTATATTAATGAATTATTGTGATTATTTATCTCGTAAACAAACTATATAAATGAAAAGTGTCGGATCAAAATGATAGTTTTCGTAGCTTTCCTGCAGTTTTTTCAGAAAGTTTCGGGTAAACTAGATCCAACACGTTGATGATAAATAGGATGTATTTCACAAAAGTTACACCTGATCGTGTGAGGGAAAATAGAGCTCGATTATTCACGATAGTTTGTGTAAACCGGCAACCCGACCCGACGAGAGGACCCGATTGAGCTTAGTACGCCACTTGCAAAGATGTTATGGTTTAGTGTCAACTAGATGGTTCGAATACCTGTCAAAATTATTGTCATTTTGCAGGCTACATTTGTACTTTTCAAGCCAGGTAAGAAGGCGAATGGCCACCCGGAGGAAAGAAATTCCTTGAGCTATTATTGTTATTATTAGTAGTAGCATAATTAGTGATAGTAGAAGTAGAAGCTGAAGTAAAAGTAGTGGTATTAGTATTAGTAATATTATTAGTGTAGTAGTATTAAAACAATCACCATCACCACCACCACCATCACCACCATCATCATCATCAAAATGTCTGGCAGAAAATGTTACTATGAATACTTCAAACAACCAAAGTCTGAAATAAATTTCATTTGTAAAACAATCTACTAGTGCCTGGAATAGTATTATTCCATAGTTGATAGCAATGGTGATTAAAAATAAAGTATAAGACCAAGGTTATTAATTTTTCTGGGGATTCTTGAATATTCCTAAAAGTTGGTTTATTCTTTTTAACTATCGCGAGCGATAAGGATTGGAATCTTTAGTCGAAGTTAATTTACTAAATATTGTTAAATATTTGTCATGTTAAACCAAACACGATCAAAATGGGTTCAGGTATTTACAACCTCAATTCAATCATATTTTGTGGATCCATGGGAACTTAGGGATGACCACCCCCCCCCCCCCCCCCCCCTCCGTTGGGAGGCAAAGAAAAATATATATATATATAATGGTAATAAAATCCCCCACGACCACACTCGGCTTGTCGGAAAGCCGTCAACGACTATAAGGGGTGATATTTGATAACTTGGTTTGGAAGGGGTGGCTCGTCAGAGATTTTTTCTCCCGCCCTTTCCTTATTAGACTATTTAAGATCCGGCCATGATAATGATAATAACAATAACAATAATTATAGTCATTAAAAATGATAATAATAAAAACAATAATAATAATAATAATAGTAATAAAACAATGATAATAATATTGATAATAATACTAACAAAATAGTTATCATAATAACACTAATAATAATAATAATATTATCAATATCAATTATAATAATAACAATAATAATGATAGTTTAGTTTATCAGCGTAGGTGTGGTTCTTCCTGAAGGCCCTGCAATTATCATTACCCCGTCAGTAGCAATGTTCCCATTCACTTTTAGGTGGAGAGTGGCAAATGTGTACAAATGTTTTTCCAAAGGACGCCAAGCTGGAGTTCGAACCCTCAACCCTAGGATTGAGAATCGAGTGAGCGAACCACTATACCCCGACATCTCCACCGAATTAAAAAACTAATACACTTACCATGACCGGCATCCAATATCTCATAACCGGATCCATTGCGTTTAGCGCGATTTAGAGACCCGTCTTCAGCATTGACCCAAAATACGACATCGTCGTCGAAGTCATATCCGACGGCCACCGGTTGCCGTACGTTGGGCAGTGGAAGCGAATGGAACTCGAGCTCGTCAGCGGTGCTCTCGAAAATGAAATTCCCTCCCAAGTCGCACAGAAAAATAACTGGCTCATACACGGACCCTTGGAAAACACAAACAAATTATGGAAGTAAGCTATATATTTCTTGGTTTGTATTGATTTCGAAAACTTTGGCAATAAGCAAACATTAACATGTAAACTGACATAAGCGCCCGCACCCACAAACACACGCACATACTCCACGTTTATTGTGTAAATCCGGTTGCCATGATACATACGAATAAATACGTTAAGCCTTCCTTCTATTCAGATTGAAGATGATGTCCATCTCAATAAATCCTGTAGAAATCTTAGAATTTTATTTGATTAAAAAATGTCAATGTCAGTTCACATCCCAGATGTTTGTACATCTTCTGTCAAGTAGCAGTTACGTAATTTTTTATCCGCAATTACTTATCCTCCTCGGCCAACACATTGCTGTGTACTTTTTCCACGTTGTTTAATCTGCTTTCAAAGACAATGCCAATAAAATCCAATCTAAATGTTGTAGATGTTCTAAATTTGTGTACATAAATCCGTCATATTACCCAAACTATTTTGATGAGCTGCTTATCCACATATTTCCTAAGTTTAGAAATCTAAAATAAATAATAGGGTTCTTGTTTGGTGTTAATTATCATTTAAATATTACTTTTTTAATCATAATTACAAAAATAATAGATTAATTCGTAGAACAGAAAATATCAGCCTTAAGCTGCATGTCATGTTGTTTTTAATAAACAAATTCAATTCAAATAATCTCTCCATCAGGGTGTACCTATGCTAAAAAAAGTACATTTTACCAGACACTCTAGTTGCTTTCTTTACCTTCTTGCACGACCTCCCGTTTGCCACACGTGCATATTTTCACAAAATTATAGACATGAATGGAGGGAAGGACTGTGGAACACATTGGTTATGCAAAATAACCAACTTCCGGTCTTGATTAGCTCCACGATAACAATAATGATTATAATAATAATAAAAATAGTAATGATGCTTATAATAATAATAAAAATAGTAATGATACTTCATTATGATAATAATAAGAATATATTTATAACGACATTATAATGATAATTATAATAATAGAAAGAAAGATAATAATGCTTATGGCAATGATAATAATAATAATAATTATATTGATAAAAATAATGATAATAATAATATTAATAACATTAATAATCAAAATAATAATGATATTGATGATGATCAAAGCAATATTATGATATCAACAACAATATCAACAATAATCGCACTAATAATGCACACAGTACTAATATTAGTAATACTTCTTTTTCTTCTTCTACTACAATACTGAACTAATAATGACAACAAAGCTAATACAAAAAACTATTTAAAAAAAAAGAAAAAAAATGGGCAAACTTACGGCTCTGGGCGGAGTACAAGAAAAACAGAAAGACAACCAGCGCGTTCGTCTTCATCAAGATCACCATCATGATCATACACGTATCTGTCGGAAATCCAAAATATATATTAACAGTCACATATCGCTTAATAAAAGTTGATGAGCTCTTACTTTTGTGATTACCACATGTTTGTCCGTTGAGTCAATAACCATTCCACACATTATATTGTACACTCACCGCTCCATGAGGAGTGTTCCGGCTAGGCGTCATTTTACACGTGAACACGTGGCAAACCAACCACATAAAAAGTTCGCATCAAACAGGGTAACAATTAATAACCTAGGTTGAGAGAAGCGATTGAGATAAAATTCCCTGGCGTTCCAATGGTTGATAATTATGTCTTATTTTGTATTGTGTACACTGATATGTAATGTTTTCCGTTGCCGAATAAATAATAATAATAATAATAATAAAATGCAATGCATAAGGACTAAGACTCTTGCTTGGGATCTAACCTAGCCTTTGAACAAGGCCACATGTTTGATAGACGCCGAGCGACTAAAAAGAGACTAATCGCGAAAGCCCGAGTGAACGACAGAGCGAGAATCACAATCGTGGCGGTCGCGCATTCACCCCGGGTATCTAGACTCATCTCAGCCGCTTAGCCAGAGTCACGATGCCTTGTCAAAAGGCTAGATCTAACCCATCACCTTTCACACCTTTGCATCAGCTTATCTTCTCTCTGGATTTATTTACCCCGTAATAAAATTGTCATTGGATGACGTTTACTGTGCTATGATATCGCTCAATTGCATATTTATTAAACAAATCATAATAATTTTAATATTCCACTTTTAAATTTAGCTTAAAACATGAACAAACAAAATTTTACCAAATACAAGGGTGTTGGTGTTCGGAAATTTGGTGTTGTAATATTAACAGCACAATGCAAATTAATTTGTACTGGAAGCAGTTAATATAAATCTTGAACCCTTCAATCTATCTATTGGTGTGGCATACAGTTTTGCCCCATTTTTAAAAATTTGATTTAAGTGATTGTGAAAAGATAATTTATTCTGTATCTTCTGAAAACTTTATTGATCAATCTTAAAGTTCTGACAAGATATTCTGCTAAGAAAAAGATACAAACTATCAAGAATAAAGCATATTGTCAAAATTGATGCACGAGGTAAGAAAGCGAATAAAGAGTCAAACATGCAGGGGCATACTCACGCATACACACAACATTGTAGGATATACACTGTTGGTCATAAAGGTGGAATAATATTTTTTACCCCAATTTATGGAATGTTTTTTTACGATTCATTCCTAATAGATATATATTATTCGCTGATGACACGAATGTATTCTGTTCCGATTGAGATCTTCAAACACTTTTAAGAATCGTCAATACCGAGCTGCCCAAATTATCAAATTGGTTTAGAGACAACAAACTTTCCTTCAATCTCAAGAAAACAAATTTCATATACTTCCAAAACAAGAACAATAATACGCATACAAATGTTGAAATACCTTTGGATGATGAATTTGTAGAAAGAAAGGAGTAAACGAAATTCCTTGGTATTTCAATAAATGAAAATCTGAAGTGCACTCACCATGTTAGATATATATATCCAATATAATCTCACGAAAAATTAGTATACTATGTACATTATTAGACATTATGTCCCACCGAACATTTTATTTCTGCTATATAATTCTCTAAATTAGCCATTTATCTCGTATTGTAATAGGCTCTGGGCTAGTTCAAAGAGTAAGGTCGATACCATTTTATTATTGCAAAAGAAAGCCGTACTTCTCTGTACTAATTCTTCTTATCGTGAACATTCAAATCCACTGTTTTTTAACTGAAAACTCTAAAGTTGATGATATGTATATCCTGCAAACCGCACGTGTTATTATTCCGCTTACAAAACGGGCAACCTCCCTCCTATTTCCCCCATTATTTGATGAGTAAACATGTACACTCGTATTCCACAATACTAGCTGACAATTCCATCTGAGAAATCTAAAAATCGTATTATCCTTCAATTCCATTCGAATATTAGGAATTCACTCCTTACTGTGATTCGAAATATGAAGTCGACATACACTTTCAAAATAGCTGTAAAGACTATATGCTCCAGACCCAATAACAGTGATTTGTGCATTTATCTTTAT
The DNA here is from genome assembly GCA_035222895.1 of Strongylocentrotus droebachiensis. Taxonomy (NCBI): domain Eukaryota; kingdom Metazoa; phylum Echinodermata; class Echinoidea; order Camarodonta; family Strongylocentrotidae; genus Strongylocentrotus; species Strongylocentrotus droebachiensis. The sequence goes on along the minus strand of JAVYIG010010637.1, from coordinate 14,180 downwards.
TTTATGTATGTTATTCATTCAACCACTTTAATTGTCCATCACCTGACGTCATAGACATGTTTTCTAATGTCAACAGGTGTCAAGTATTTTGGAATTCTACAGTCTTCCCTCTTTCCCTCTATTTCTCATCTCTCTCTCTCTCTCTCTCTCCCCCTCTCTCTATTGCAAGTCATTCTCTATCTTCATTGTGTAATGTAGGTTGTTAGTTTAATTTAGACTAGTTCAGTTTAGTTAAATTAATAATAGTTTTTAATTGAATTGGATTGAATTGATTTTTTGTATTCACCACCATTGCAAACATTGAAACAAAATATATATAAATTTACAATGACAATGTCAATATAATATAAATATAAACATTACATGAATTAACTTACATGTTCCACAGCGATAGAGTAAAACAGTAAATGACTATATACAATGAGATTGTGATCGATGGTATAATAGAGTTTTAAAAAAGCACCTGTGCTAGTCGAGCCTGACTCTCGTTATCTAAAGCCTCAAATAAAGTTTAGAGACAAATACACGATGGGTTTCCAAATCCTATAAATAGGATTTTTGTATAATATTACAATAAAAAAAATACACTGGTTGCTTTATACAACTATATAATTACAAGGTTATAGTTCGTGGTTTTCACCTAAGACTAATTTTGGGAATTTTTACGAAAATAGGTTCTTTCAATTCTTAGATCATTCGGAAGCATATTCCAAAGATAACTTCCAAAAAATGAAACAGAAAACAGAAAGACTTAATAGTAGACCCGTGTTTTGCCTTGTAGATTATTCATGTTAGTTTAATCTAGGGCTGCAAGCATTTCAAGTTTCATGCTTACGATGTATCCCTCCTATATCATGTTAATTTAGAAATGATTAATGTTCTCCTTTGTATTGTCTTGTTCTATAACATGGGTATCATGTATTGTACTTTGAAACGTAAATTATATCACATTGATGGCGTTATGTATGTTTAAAATATGTATGTTTAAAATATGATATATGATATAAATAAATCAAAGAAAAATAAATATATGTGTCATTATTTTGCCCCCCCCCCCCTATTTGTATATATATGTTAGTCATCACGTATACGTCATATTACTAGCATGACTGACATATATGTCAGTCATGCTAGTAATATGCGCATAACCTAACAATGAACATTTCGTTTCCTCATCGTCCGTTATTTTACAGCTTCAAGCCCTCCATTTACAAAGGTCGATGACATGAAACCTTCGTCATGTTAACATTAACATAAAAGGAAGTTGGCGTGTAATAATACCTCTCTTAATTTACAGAACAACTCGTGCAATAGAAGTGTAATGGACCGCACAAGGACATCCCTATACAGAGCGTATACAAAAGGTGCACCAAACTTTGTGAGCTTCTAATTCAAAAGTTATAATCTGAATTATATTTCAAGACAAAGGGTCACTTATACCCTGTCTGATGAAACCATATTCATAAGTGTGCTGCTATGAATGAGTGAACAGCCGTATTTCCCTTTTGTACCCATTTTTCGCTTAAGGAAGTAATGTTGGTTAAAAGTTTGTATATATGTGTGATATTCTTCTACAAACAATTGCTCACTTATTGACATTAACATTAGGCAGCTGAAACAAAACCTCAAACTCAGGGAAATCTAATGCGTATTACAGGCAAATGTATCATACCCTCTACTTTATAATGATTACAATTTGATTCGCATCCCTTGTTCAAATTAATAATTATCATTGGGTGATACAAACTGGTTAAAATTGATTTGGGATGTTATTTTTATTAATGAAAGTTTACCCTCATTTTATTTGATAGTTACCATCATTTGTGTTCTTTATTGCATTTGAGTTTTAATTGGTAACCTTTGAAAGTTAATTCGCTATTTGAGATAAACACCTTATTCTCCTTAATTGGCTCGCATATAGTAAGTAATTGCACCCAGATTAGTATCGATTATTCCCGAATTGTGCATTTGTACGAATCAGGATAAAGTTCTGGATCATTCATATGACACCTCAATCAGGAAAAATGAGCAAGGAATAACAACGTTTTGTTTGTTCAAAATGATGTTTGCATTTCCATAATTTGATTAAGGGAATTCGTTTTCACTGGCTGTCTGCCGTAGCAACAGACTGAATTGAAAAAAAGACTTAACTCCGTTTCGTTGACGATCAGACATAGACGAAAGACTTCATGCATGGCTGATTGTCAATAAAACGGAGTTAAGTCTTTTGTCAATTCTAACGTTTTACGCTATTGGGTGTTTCGAGTTTACAGCGCAATAAGGTAGTTTACAGATAGCACATGGTACAAATGACCCCAAATATCCACAGATCTTTTACACAGGGATAAGTTCCACTTTAAGCATATTAGAATAATAACTGCCAAAGTCCTAGATGTGCTTTATGAATACCTTTTGTTTGCCCTCTTGAAAAGAATACTTCCACCTGCGTATCATAGAATGTACCGTTGGTGCATACATGAATAATGTTACATAACTTTCATGAGCGCATATCCAGTATTCATCTCTGTGGTTTTACCTTTTTGGTACAAATTACCTTTATCTGCCCATGCGCAGATTGTGTCTGTAAACTCCCTTATTCACGTCGAGTGGACTTCTGCCGCCAGAGCTCCGAGGTTCATGGCTGAACGGTAAGAGCATTTAGGTAGCTTCACTTTTCATTTCCGTATTTTGAATAACATTCTTTCATGTTGTTAATAAGATACCGAACATTGGGAAGAACAAGATAACATGGTCATAACTGCTGGGAGGGCGCAATCCAGTCTAAACTGTCTCTACTGGCCAATACATGACCACAAAGGGACCTTAAAGGAAACCGAACCCCAAGAAATGACTTTACTTATTCTGAGAGATCTATTATATTATTGCCCATTAGTCTACAAGATTCCCCACCAAAATGTATGAGAGAGGTATAAAGCAAGAATAATGTAGTTTCTCAGCACGACATGGCCATCGCCATTTTCTTGATAACGTGACGTACTATGCGAAGTCGTTTATCAAGTAAATGTATTCAAATTTATGGATGCTTCCTTCCCAGACGTGTGTGGTGATGAAGCATTTCATTCACCTGCTAATATCTTTTGTACTACAATTGCCAGAACGCAAATTGCATAAATTAGTTGGTGCCCTTCCGGGGTGAAGGTTTCTCATAAATGAAATAGATTTGTCAACTACTATAGTCTAGTATTTATAAATGAATTTAGTTACATTTGTTCCCCTGTTATTTATTTGTAACCAAATATAATTTCTATCTTCTCAGTTAGGATTTTTCCTCATTGAAAAGTAAAGTTTTCGTTATCGATTTAAAAATTATTTCCAACTAAAGCTTGGTGCATGATACATGTACAACTTTAACTAGTACGTCACATTTTCAAGAAAATGGCTGCGCCCATGTCATGCTAAAAGTCATCACATCATGCAAGAAATATCTTCATATATATATATCTCTTGTACATTTTCGTAAGGAATATTGTACTTCAAAGGGCAGGAATACATCTCATTTTTCAGAATGCCTACACTTATTATTTGGGTTTAGGTTTCCTTTAATATTATATGCCAGATGTCTAGGATATCTCAATCGAGTGATCACGTTTTGATTTTCACAAGTCAACACCCCTCGGTGGTCCAAGTCAGCAAGAGCTACACGAATCTTTATCACCTCCTCCTCCTTCCCTCTTTTTTGGTTTTTGTCGGGGGGGGGGTCACATAGCTCCGATTATCTCTCATTTGACAACGCCCCCTATCGTCAGAGTCCAGCAGCCTAACCGTGTGTTAGCATATGGATTTTTACCCCCAAAATCGCTAAAAATTCATTTTTTTTTTAAACGAAAAGCACATCCACCCGACGTACGTTGACACTAGCTCTTTCATTGAAACCCACATGTCCCATTGACTTTTGAAAGTTCACCCACCGTAATTTCATCAAAATAGGTCGCAAGCTCGCCATTGCATATATAACGCATGTGTAACAAGTCGGACTTTGGACGCAATTTACCACGCGATTGTAAGATTATAGGTCAAGCGCACGAAGGATAACAAGCATGAATTATCATAGATCAGTTTTGCTTGGTTCATTATGTCCACTTCAGCCAACCCCCCCCCCCCCCCCCCCCCCCACCGTAATTTTTCCATTTAGTATAGGCAAGCATTTTGCCGAGGTAAGCAAAAACATGAATATTCATGACACACCATGGACTATTTGATTATTTACAGAAGGGCGCAATTGTGCACCATATCAAACTCCCCTACTTTCAGTCAAGTATTTTATTGTATTATGTAGTTTGGTAGGTTTATTTTACTAACTGTTTAATTATCAGATATCAATGATAGTTTAAAGATATGGAAAAGGTTCTTGTAGTTTATATTTAGCAAAGCAATCTCATATTCAAAATCACTATCTAGTGTCTTCTGCTCCGCCGATTGCCGTCTGCTATACGTTCAAGGCACATATTTATCTGTGGACTGTGATGTAGACAGTTTACTCGTCTATCATTGTAGATTTATGATTAGCCATCTGACACACATACAATTACCACACACACGAACATTCTCACTTCCCCTAACCGACACACCATTTCCGCACACCCGGTTCACACATACCCAATGGCACACCCTGTAACATAGTTGAACATTCTACGAAATTGACAATTTCCCTGCAAAATAGACCCCTTAAATCATGTAAGACGTATTTTACCCTATTCTGATGACATGAATGTATGCCAAGATAACAATGGCTGCGTTTCCATACAGAAATAAAACTAGTTTGCGATTAGAAATAGTAAATTTTTCGATAATTCACAAAATATATTTGCCGCCTCATATAATATGACGTCATTGGCTATAGATTGGTAGTGACGTCGAACTAGCTACGTTTGTGCTGGCTTTGGTCCAACGAGCGAAAATGAGACAACCGGAGCAATATGATCTCCGCCGAAGAGCATTTTTCGAAAGAGCATCAAAAATAATGTCCAAATGTTGAAAAACAATTGAATATGTTTGTATTGGCTGAAATGTGACCATCTGATTTTTTTTGTGTAATGCTCTTTTGGAAAATGAAGAAGAAAAAAAAAAAAATAATAATCTAAAAATGGATTTTTGATGATGTCACACTTCACCACTCTATACACGTACATCCCACACCATCAAACTTGCAATTTCATTTATATATATATATAATACAATAAATATGGATAAATGTGGGCGCTATGCTGCCCGAACTTCGTCATGATTTGGGCAGTGGGAAAAAGAAAAAGGAAGAAAGAGAAATAGACATTTAAACAAATGTCGAAAAAACTTACATATAAGTTGATTTTTATTCTGGATTCTCATCTTCCTTCCTCCAGATAAGATAAACTTACCTCATCCTAAATACCTGTGTCTCCTTTTATTGCATAATTACCTTTTTTTCATCCACTTCCTTCTATGACACAATCTGGTTCACATTCAAATAAACTACATACAACGTATAGCTTACCTTATTTACTAGTTTCCTGTGATTTGAATTTTCGTACTGTAAAGTCTGAAAGAAAGTTGATCATCTAGATGCTCTTTTTAGATTTAATAATGTTTGGAGATGAAAAATTCATCCATCCACTGCAATATTTGTATTAGGTGCGACTCAAAATGGCGTTTAGTTGTATGCCGTCCCACATCAAACTAATGCTCACTTGGCACAAATTTGCACACGAAAAAAAATCCTAGGCATGTATTAAACACACATGCATGCATACAGTGCATGAATGTGGCAAATAGAAGGGGAAAAAGGTAATTTCCCCCCAAAGACCCCAAACCCCAAAATGTATGAGCGATGATGAAATACGTGCTCCGTTGTTCTTTTTGAATAGATTCACATGAATATGAATCATAGCAGTATAACGTTAGATCAATGTAAATTTACATTCCTCGTAATCTCAATAGAAGCTTTACAGAGGGAGTGGTATGTTTATCCACCTCCGACAAAAATATGTACAAAAACAGCTGTAGTTAGACAACATTCTTCAGAGTTAAATCTCGGTGACATGACTTTGTATAACAAATATTTCCTGGGTAGAAAAAATAATATCATAAGATCATTGTTTTCTGATGGGTTTGAGAGTTCATGAAACTCTTCAAACTCTGGATAATGTGTTCTTCCATCCTGAAGACAGTTGAAGTATAAATAGTAATCTTGAATACAGTGTCTATTTGATTTGGCTTTAAATCGATATTTCTCTTTCTTTCACTGCAGTTGTGTATAGTGCTTTTATGTGATTTCATCTCTTGCACTAGGGTTCTGTGAGTGTTTGATTTTCAAGTCACTTCAAGATTCTCACTACAACGAATCTTGATAATTGAATGCATGAACATTTCGCATAATGGCATGTACCCTAAGTATATATTGCGCCCCTGCCCCTCTCTGTTTACTTCTATATTCTACTGGTGCTCCCTCATTGGCTGGACACATACTACAACACTGTAAATATCTTAACAAGTTCTCACGTTGATTGACAATTTTATTATTTGTTAAAAATCAACCAGCAATATGAAACTTTGACAAAGTTAATATATATGTACTGATTGATTTTAACATTACTTCATGAACATTCCTCTTCAATCTGAATCCGTTTTAAATACTTAGAAATATAGGTTTAGGCCGTTTTTAGTTGAGTTCATTCTCCTACATACATTTTTTTAATTATTAAACATATTTGTGGCTTCCACCCAGTAAATAAGATCGATTGATCGATCTGTATCAATGAGGTCGATTGATCGACCTGTATTGAAAAAACAAGTCGGAAAAAATCTTGGAACCAGCGGGATTTGAACCTGCCATCTACTGCTTGCCGGGCAGCGACTCTACCACCAGGCCATCACTGGTCCATGGCACAGTCACGATGAACTAGAAACAAATACCTAAGCTCTCCTGATTAATTCTGACTCATTAATATTCATTAGTCCGCCATAGGACAGTAACTTTTATAAATGTAATGCTTCCTGGGAGAAATTTCAATTATTAAACATATTTGTGGCTTCCACCCAGTAAATAAGATCGATTGATCGATCTGTATCAATGAGGTCGATTGATCGACCTGTATTGAAAAAACAAGTCGGAAAAAATCTTGGAACCAGCGGGATTTGAACCTGCCATCTACTGCTTGCCGGGCAGCGACTCTACCACCAGGCCATCACTGGTCCATGGCACAGTCACGATGAACTAGAAACAAATACCTAAGCTCTCCTGATTAATTCTGACTCATTAATATTCATTAGTCCGCCATAGGACAGTAACTTTTATAAATGTAATAATTGAAATTTCTCCCAGGAAGCATTACATTTATAAAAGTTACTGTCCTATGGCGGACTAATGAATATTAATGAGTCAGAATTAATCAGGAGAGCTTAGGTATTTGTTTCTAGTTCATCGTGACTGTGCCATGGACCAGTGATGGCCTGGTGGTAGAGTCGCTGCCCGGCAAGCAGTAGATGGCAGGTTCAAATCCCGCTGGTTCCAAGATTTTTTCCGACTTGTTTTTTCAATACAGGTCGATCAATCGACCTCATTGATACAGATCGATCAATCGATCTTATTTACTGGGTGGAAGCCACAAATATGTTTAATAATTGAAATTTCTCCCAGGAAGCATTACATTTATAAAAATACATTTTTTTGTTGTTGAATCTCACATCATCTCGATTATAGGCTTGTGTGCGCGTGTCTTTGTGTTAAAGATATAGATCAGTTCTGGTCATGCGATTGCATTGTGAAAGGAACGTTGTGGAATCGAACAGAAAAGGTTGATCATGTAGCATATAAGTATTGGTGTGTAGTGCAAGGTTTTGGACTCATCAAAATGATAAGAATTTTGGCCCAGTCTTAATTGGTAAAGTTGCAAGCACTGTACACAGAAAGATGTATATGGGACTACGCACACATGCGCGACACGTGCGTAATATCTATCACGTCCAAATAGACTAATTTACCAAATATATCAATAAGTAGGCGGCTTCTCGGCAACTTTTGTATCATCACGTATTAGTCAAAACATATTCTTTCACATGATTGGTAATAAGAGCTACCATTTCATTTTTTGAGCGGGGGCGTTTCCAAAACTGGTCTTTACCTTTAACGTGCAAGAAATTTCGGCGCTGAATTGTGATCCCCTCATCATACCCCCCCCCCCCTCCGAACTTGCCCCCAGAACTCCCACCACAGCCCACATCAAACACACATACACACACACGCACACACACACACAGCACACACACTCCCTAGAAACCGTTTACGCTACTGGGTGTTTTAGGTTTACAGTGTAATTCACGTCAAGGGGTATGTCCGCCGCCAGAGCTCCGAGGTTAATGGCTGGATTGTTAGAGCATTCAAAGGGATCGGGTAACTTTGTCTCAGATTCTATCAAAAAAATGATCTAAAAGGTAACACAGTGCGGAAATATAAGATATGGACTTTAACTTAACAATCCTGGATTCGAAATGCCTAGCTAAGTCCACTATGCTTGGTCAAGAGTTTAAAACAAAAAATAACTATCTATTAACAATGTCCAACCAACTCACATACCCTGGTCCAACACTATGGAACCGACTAATTTGTCCGTCTGTCTGTCTGTCTTCCTATGTCTCTCTCTCTCTCTCTCTCTCTCTCTCGTTTGCGAAATAGAAAACAGAACTAGTATGAATAATGGGTATAAACCCTTTGCATGTTACTTTCCCAATTCATACATACCCTGGTATAACATTTGTTTTTAACGTCTTTGAAATTTGATTACGTGGGAATGGAGGAAGTGTCCCGTTTCCAAAAAGGTCCGTTACTACATAGTTTTAAAAGCAAATTTATTATTGCAATACTCAATAGGGTAATAACATTAAAATGTTATATTTATTAGACATATATGTGTATGTGTCTCTTTTCCGATTCATGCCCAGGACAAAATATATGCTTTTTGATTGTTCGTCGTTGAAACGTGGTTACGTAGGAATGGGGGAATTATCCTGTTTCCAAAAGTCTTTCCTTCTCCTAATGTAAGTTTTACTTGTAGTTTTTGTTCCAAAAAAGCAAGCTAAATATGAAAATGTATATCATGGATTACTCCATTTCGTTGAAAATCAGCTATGCATGAAATCTTTCGTCTACGACTGATTGTCAACGAAGCGGAGTTAAGTCCTTTGTTAATTCCCTTTCTTGCTACGGCAGGCAGCCAGTGAAAACGAATTCGTTTAATAAAAATTATGGAAATGCAAGCACTACTTGCTCATTTTTCCTGATTGAGGTGTCATATGAAAGGGGAGAAACTCAACTTTCTAGAAATGTGATTTTCTCTTTGAAATTCAGATACCGGCCGCCAAATGACTTTTGGGTTTCCTCTCTTCAAATTCATTTTAATCACTCATGCGTGGAATATGCATCATATGCGTTACATCAAATGAAAGAAGAGGATCTACGCTTTCCAAATATGTGTAATTTATTAATTATAATTGTGATTAAGTTATGATAAACCATCGATAGTTCTCTGTTTCGTTTTTTCCGGGACGCACTATACAGTGCGTGGCCTATGCGACCTTGAATTATATATATCAGGACAAACGGTGATTGACACCCAATGTCGTTGATAGATATCATCATTTATATTCTTTATCGCAATTGGGTTTGTAATAGTAACCATTGAGATTTAATTCGCCATTCGAGATAAACACCTTATGCTCCTTACGCGTGTGAAATGGCGCAGCGGACAAGTGAGCAGAGAAAACTCAGATATCATGAGACAAGAAGTTAGTAGGCTCTTCCAAAAAAAATACAGGTTATCCAATAGATTGAAACAAGGTGACTTAGTGCAAATTGGATCGCGATGCGAATCGCGACGATTAGTGAAAATATTCTGTCCACACACACACAAACAAAATTATTATATCGTGATGCAAAAAACGATTTTTAAATCTTTTTTTCTGTAGGGGCGATTGCCCGTAATATACAGTCTAAGGATGTTGCGTAGAGTAACTGGGATAGAAAAAATATACACTTCTTATTTGGAAATGTAAATAAATACAATCACGTGGCTTTTCTACATCAATTGGAAATGATTTATGTAGATTACGGTAGAAATTTGAAGAAAAAAAGCACAAGACGATTGCTGTTCGTTAAATTATTATTGACTATACAGGCATTCTTTGAAAATTATCAACTTACTTCAAGGTAGAATGAATAATAATAATTAATAATCATGCCTCCATTAATATGTTTGTTGTGATTCATATTCTAGAGAAAATAACGAGAGAAAAACGAATTCAATTATAACAAAATTCGAAGATTAGAAAATGTTCAAGACATAATAGGATTTCGTAAGTATTAAAATAAAAATTACTGATTTCTTGGTCTTCAATTTTCGGAGAGATAAAAAGGAGACATGACACAACGATAAGAGAACATCAGGTTCAATCAAAGGGATTTCCGTTGCCACAAGGAATATGTACTCTGTTAAAAACCGGGCGAAAGAGGTATAACAAACAATTGATTTCATTGATTGTAACGTCGTGTCATCCTGATTACCTAATGTGTTAACCTTGCCTATACGCAGTAGTCTTTTCAAAAATGAAAATAGCCGATGAAAATGATTTCGTGGTATTTACCATTTGGTTCGGAATTTCCTATCAAAATGATGATCTCAAATCTAACGCAGTGTGTTAATATAAAATATGGCTATTAACTTACCAATCCTGGATTCGAAATGCCAAGCAAGGTCCGCTATGCACGGTTTAGAGTTTAGAACAAAAATGAGCTATCTGACAAAGTCAGACAAGAGTGAACCGACGAAATTTTCTGTCTGTCTCTCTCTCTCTCTCTCTCTGTTTCTCTCTCTCTCTCTCTCTCTCATTCGCGAAAACCAAACAGAACCAGAATAAGTGATGGGAAAATCCCTTTTCCTTGTTTGTTTCCCAATTCTTACACATGACAAAGTACATTGACATTGACCGATTGTAAAAAGTATTTGTGTTATGTCCTTGAAACTTGTATTCGTATAGGATTATAGAAATCGCCCCGTCTCCAAAAGTATTCCCCTTTCCAATGTGAGCTAGATTTGTAGTTTGTGTACATAAAAAAATGCAGGCTAAATAATAAAATGTATACCATGGGTTACTGCGTTGGTTATTAGGTTGAATACTAATAATGCGAAGGAACGCTCTCCCTCGAAAGATTCGTCATAGCTGATCAGTTGAAGTGTTTGAGAATAATCTTAAAACTTGTCATGCTTATATCAGTATATAATTGAATAATCTCAATTTTTTCTAATTTCTTTCTTAGTCCTGTTCTTTTGTAACTAATGCAGTTTTGTTTATGTGATCTTTTTTTTGTTTCACAAATGTGTCTCGAGCATTCGGTTTCAAGTGGATTCGGCGACTGACAAATCTTGTATATCATCATTATTATCAGTATTATAATATATATATTAATATCATCATCAGGTGGGCTGTATATAATACAGACCACCTTATGTTTTCGTTAGATTATTTTTCTTATTTCAAGCCACTTTTTTTGCTAGCAAGATAACTTAAAAATGGCTCAATCAAATGCTATGAAATTTGGCACACATGTGTATAGGCATATAGACTAAGCACAATGCGGTTTTCAACCTTCACAGAGTGATGACGTCATCTAGGCGCCATTTTGTGAATTTTTCTGAAAATCAACTCATGATCATATCATCATAACGGAAGTCATTTCTCATTCATATTTATCACGATCAAGGTCAAAAACAGTCCGGTCAATTTCAGGTTAAAAAACGCGCGCGTACGCCATTATAAGCTATAGCATTTTATAATAAATCGCGCACACGCGGATGCGCGCGCGTTTTCGTTCGTCACAGCCGAACGCAAAATAATTCCTCTCTCTCTCTCTTATTTGCGAAAACCAAACAGAACCAGAATAAGGAATGGGAAAATCCCTTTTCCTTGTTTCTTTCACAATTATTACACATGACAAAATAGCATTGTCATAGACATATTGTAAAAGGTTTTTGTTCTACGTCCTTGAAACTCGATTACGTCACAATAAAGATGACGCCTCATGTGCACCGGGAACTTGACGATAAGCCGATGGATATCATTCAAGATTCTGTCTATAAAGCGATTAACCCATAGTTATATTGTACAATTGTTAAAAGTCAAGTTTCACAAACATCTTCACGACCTGCGCTGCTCTCGACTTAGCTCTATTATTGCAAACCACAACACATAAATTAAAATAACATTGGGAGATGGAGCATTTGCATGCGCAGATCCCTACGTGTTCTTAACCTACCATTAGAAATTAGGAAATCCCCATCGTAATGGAATATTCTGAATCACGTAAAGTAGGCCAAAATATGTTTAGGAAATCTGTTTTCTTATTCTAAATGCGATGAATTAAGAAACAAATATCCAAAATAAATGCACTTATAAAATACGAATCAATCCGATCAATTTTTCTTTTTTATATCCGTTTAATATAAAGATGATAACATTGCAAAAAACATAATAATGTAAAATAAAATGTTGTGTTCACATGAAATAATATTCTGAAAATAAGAAAAAATATGACTGCATGTTATGAGACTGCAATGATTTACAAGCTTGATATTTGACAGAATAAAGAACTCTTTTGACAAGCATTAGTTTACAATATTTCGCCCATATAACGTTTTTTTACGTTAGGATACTACAAATTACATGTACATTAAGTAACAAAAAATACACAAAAGAAACCTGATGGTTGCCAAGGCAACAGGGCTGGCACAAAACCTTTGGTGATTGGTAGCAAAAAAGAGCATTTAGCGCAAAGAGAGATAGTTTCAGTTCAGTATATTTTGTTATTTTCAACAGAACAGTAATTTTGACAAGAAATGAGATTTACAATTCAATATTCCATAATATAATACATTTTACATGGTTTAAAGTTATGAAATAGAAAGTATACTTAAATATCCAGTATAAAGGTTTTTTAGAGTTTTTTTAGGATAAACCTGTTGAAATGGAGGTATCCGCTGAAAAGCAGAGCTTGTAAAGTGTGGATACCTCAAAATAATGACAAAAACATAATTGTTTTGACATGTCAATATATTGACATGAAAAAAACATTTATACATAGATTAGAGAAGAAGAAAAAATGCGAAAGAGAAGGTATGGATAGTAAGAAAAAAGGAGAAATAAGGTGTAAATGAGAAAGAGTGTGAGAACATAAAAAAGGAAATTTAGGAGGAAAAGGAAACCTTGTTCAATTTCTACAGGAAATATTAAGAGAAACTAGTTTTTTAGGTTATACGGCCGTGCTTCTTTCACTTTACTCCTGTCATAACATTATTTATAATGTATATTTATCAAGTAAAAGTTAAGCTTCTAAGTAGGTCCACTTTTCATTTCGTATTTCATGACTTACATAACAAGCTTCCATGTTATTAATTATTATGATTTAGGATTATTTACTTTCATACATGAATAATCTTAAGAAATGTCAATGTTTTTTTAAATGTATTATGCTTTGTTATTACTGGATAAAATATGAATAAAAGCAACCAATCAATTAATCAATATCATGTTCGGAAATATTTTTGTGTCTCAAATGAAAAGAAATAGACCGTTTTGTCGCTCCATAATAATCAGTCTCTACTTCGTTAAAAAGGCAAACAGTTGAACTTGTCTTAAAAAGAGGAATTTTTCGAGATTAGCGCAATCATTTTGTTAGTGATATTGTGACCCTCAAGTTGCGTTTCTGGATAAAGGGCCATCAGATTTTGTTTATTTTAGATCTGTCGAAAATGTGTCTGAATTTAGGTCCCTTTAATGATCCATCCATATAATAATAATAACAATAAATCAAATGTATAAAACGCTAAGTTCAACCTTTCTAAGCACTGGACAAAAAAGGTACAACGTAAAGCAAATAAACAGCAATACTTTTACATAATTATAATTATAACAATTACAGATATTTTGCAATTAACTAACTTTATACAAAACTGCCCTAGAAATACAATATAACAAGATATACTTCAAACTTTCCTCATTAAAACGACTCTACGGATGGGGACTGACTGATACAAATTGGTAAACTATTCCATAATTAGGTCTAATTAGTCTAGAAGAACCTATAATGTATTCAGTTTCCGATGATAATGTTCCTGACTAATGATCTCCCTAGTATC